>WBZZ01005857.1:0-176098 GCA_019918135.1 Paulinella micropora | reverse complement strand
CTTCGGCACTATTCTCGGTTGTGAGACTATTGAGGATGTTGATCTCTCAATAAAGTCCTCATTGAGCAGCTGTCTTGCTAGCTCCTCCGCTATCTTCGCCTCATGTATACTCAAATTCGCCCTTCGTGGTGCCGGTGACGGCTCCGCACCCGGTATTTTGTAAATAACCGCAGTGAAATCTTCAGGCTTGACACCACCTGCATGTGGAGGGTCAAAAATTTCCTTGTTCGCCTCTAATTTGGCTTTTAAAAGCTCCTTCTCCTTCTCCGTGCCTACTCCTTCCAATATTTTCCGCGCCGCCTCTTGAAAATCTTCATCAGACATCTGCTTATGCTGCTTGAGGGGTTCTCTGTCCTCCTCCAAGCCTAAGTCCTCTTCCGAGACATCATCTAGGCCCGTCTTTTCATACGTGACCGTGTCCGGCTCATCATCTTTACCGAGCTCCACCAGCATGTCAATGAGTCTCGCGTATTGCAAAGGAGCTTTACGGGTGTAAAAACCATCAAAGCATGTGAATGCTTGCGGTATCAATTTCAACTTGTCGAGGTCTCTGAGCTTCCGCTTGTATGCACTGCTCTGCTCACGAGTTCCCATACGACAAGCCACCACTAGCTGTTGCTTGCGAGAGGGTACCGGTATAGGATGATCAATAAGCCGGTCCCTTATTTCCTGCGCCCATATCGCCTTCTCATTATATGGCAGGATAATAGTATACGGCTTATTATTTTCGAATAAAGTCCGTAAGCATTTCTTCACTTCAGACAGTGAACGCGGCCACGTGGGCTCGTCACCACAGAAATCAGTAATAAAACTTTTAATAGTTTCTGGTGGAGTATCCGGGATTCGCCCCGTTCTCCTTGGTACAAACTCCTCCCTTTTTTCTTCTCCTACTTTCGCATGGAAACAGTATCCGTTAGTAATATGGACATCTGTTCCTACTCCTTCCGCGAATCTCGCCAACGACGGGCTTCTTTGTGCGACACATATAATCTCCTCCTTTCGCTTCTCGATTAAGTCATCAATAGACTTTTTGTCCCAATGGCATGTCGGAACTGTGACAGTGCACACTTGGGATTCCCAATTGTCGGTCCAGGACAGTTCATCCGGTCTTACGACATGGGGGTGAACGTACACCTCAAGTGCCTCATGTGCGATGGCCATCTTTTTGTGATCCGTCGCTAGACTCAGCTCATAAGCCTCATAAGAGTCAGTAGCGTTGAAGGGATCAATATCGTTCTCTTCTCCTCTTTTTACTCCATATATCACTCGCCGTGCGGCGCAATCAATCACAGCCCCCATCGTAGCCAATTGGTCATACGATAGTAATATTGACCCGTGGTAACCGGGGACGACATAGAGGTCCATACGGTATACTCGTGCGGATTTCAATTTAAAGGTCAGTGTGATGATTCCCGTGATATCCGTCCGGCTGCTCACTCCTTTGAGAGTGCCCGTTGACTTTTTCATATTTCCGTCCACCCAGTCCCGGTATCGATTAAAAAACTTCCTGCCGACAATATTAATATTCGCCATCGTATCATTACCAACTTTTAATATTGTCTTCAATGTTTCACAATAAAGTTCCGTATAACACAGAGCATCGGCCTGTGTATATTGGCTGCGAGAACAAGAACTTTACGTTCCAAATTTTGGAGTCTTGTCTCTAAGTTTTTCAACTCCTCCTTCTTCTCCTCCTGCTTCACCTCATTAACATTTTTATTATTCTGCGGTACTGGTGCGTTTACTATTTGAGCGACATTGTCTTGTGGTACTTGAGTACACACATTGTCTTTTTGCTCGCCACCCGCCGCGACCGTAGACATTGAGTCTGTTCGTGGTTGTTTGCTTGGCCGAGGCGATACGTCTGCCATTGGCCTCCTCGCCTCCATCGCAAGTCTCGCCTTCCTATTTGCATCAGTTATCATTGGTAACCGTGCTGTATGAACGGGTATGAGACTACCTTGGGGCTGCAGTCTCTGTGTACCCACATCTTTGTTTTCACATAGAGGAAGCGTTGGCCCAGTCTGCACAACAGCATTAGAAAGCACTGTGACTTTAGGGTTAAACTTCACAGTCTTCTCCTTCCTCTCTTCTTCCCCCTCCAGTCATTCCACCACCTCGAAACGATTACCTTGAGTAGTGTCCGGGTAGGATGACGTATCGGTCTCCGAGGCAGTGTTGCAGGCCTGAGCTCGACCGAAATTTGGGTTGGAGCTTGCCCACGAGCCTCCTCCTCCTCTGGGTGGGGGGCTGGAGCTCGAACAGCTCTCCCTCCATAAGGGGTATATCCCCGACCTCCTCCTCTTCCTCTCTGAGGGGTTCCCTGCCACCTCGAGGCTCCTCTCCATGTTCCTCGTCCTCGTCCTCCTCCTCCTCCTCCTCGTCCTCCTGCTCCTGCTCCTCCTTCTCGTCCTCTTTGAGAGGCCTTTAAGTTCTTTTGTCTCTCCCTTTCCTCCTTCTTCTCCTTCATCCTCTTCATGTAGGTAATGATTGCCTCTCGTAACTCCTCATCATCACACATATTGGCATACCAACCTTCGTTCACAGCGGCAATCTGAAGCATATTGAAAAGGCCCGGTTCCTTGCCTTCCGTCCTGCTCAGAAAATTTGCCCTTGCTGTTGGGTTCTGCCTATCATGATTGAAAGAGCAGTCTCTGTTCTCCATCTGTGCCTTACACTGCAAGCCCGCGAACCACCTCCAACATGCGGTCTTCAGGTCTGGCTCTCTCTGTCTCTTCCAACCGGCAACTCTGTTTGTGTACGTGGCTTGTGCGCCAACAGGTACACCGCCTGCCTGTGCCGTATGTGCCTCCGTGAGCGAGTCCATGTTTGAGCATGCACTCATCACTTCTTGAAACAGTGCTGACGGAGCAACGCTTTGAACCGTATTTTCGAACACGTGTGTCTCGAGGAAGTTCTTGGACTTCACTGAGCTAAACGTCGAGCATTGTTGTATGAGCTGAGTAAGCTTACTCGGGTTAACTGTGTGTAACGCCGAAAAGAAATAGAGGATTATCGACTTGCGGCCATAGAATAGCCCATAGGAGGAAACTACCTCCGTAAGGGTCGCCGCCAAGCCAACAGCACTCCTCAAACTCATCGCCACTGTCTCAAAGATTTCAAATCCTATGAGAGTACCAGTGCAGAGATGCTGGTATCCATGAGATTGAAAATATGAAATGAGTGTGGCCACCGCCAGTTCACACTGAGCGTCTAGGCCTGTTGCATTGTTTCTCTTAATCTCCTCCTTCTTTCTCAAAAACTTGTACTGTGTCAGATCAAATCCCTCCGAGACTAGAGATTGGTCAAAAACAGTAACAAGGGCCTCGTATTCCTGCGTTTCGTCGCAAGGAAAAGCCTTCATGCAGGCATTGATCTCTTTGAGCTTGCTCAAAAGCGAAGCATCAGAGTCTTTGTCTGAGCTCGTCTTGGCATATAGCATGAGACTTGCCACTCCTCCTTTCTTCCACTTGAAGGCATTTATGATGTTCTGTCTGTCCTTCTTCTCCGTGTTTGTGACCACCACCGTAGTTGAGCCCGAGTGTGCAGGGGCTGGTGGGGCAGGAGCTGGTGGGGTCAAATATGTCGGAGGGTGTGTCTTTGCACCACTCACTTTTGCTTTCATTCTTTCCAGTCTCATCGTCTTCTCGAACTCCTCATTCTCTTTCGCCTTCTTCTTATCAGATATCACCAGCTTTTGAGCATGAGTGATAAAGGCCACCAATTCAGAAGCAGATCTGAGAAAATTATATTTCTCCACATATTGGTCAACACCTGCTTTGTTGGCGACCGGTGGTGCGTTACTAAGTGATTTAAGGACAGAGTGATCCTTGGTAGGAATCCATCTCTTCCATGCCTCCTTGTGCAGTAACGCACCCATCAACAGTCTGATCTTGGTCAGAACTCTGTCGGTCTTCTCTAACTCATCAATCACAGGATGAGTTTCTCCTGCTGCCTTAATGCTTTTTTTCATCTCTGCCTTCCCCTCCTCCAAGGCCTTTATTTCCATTGTAAAAAAATGAAATATACCACTCGAGTTTTTCGAACCCAGATTGGTCTTCATTTTTGTTACATCGACTGCCTCCTGACCAGTCGCGAGGAATCTGGCCGTTGCTCTTGGGTTTGTGTACTGGAGGTAACCCTCACATCGTGGGCCGTATGTACGTTCCCAAATCAGGGTTTGAGTGTACACCCCAAAGATAGCATCGAGTAATTCAAGGTGGGTGTGTGTGTCCCCAAACTTGATATGCTGTATCTTCTTTCTCTCTTCTGGATCAGAGACCAGTTTGCCGAGGAGCTGTGCTGTGTTTGATAATAGGATATAGACATCCTTTTTAGCACGACTTTTCTCTCTTCTTTGATCCTGAGGGATCCACACATAGGTATCCTTCTCTACCCCCATCTTGTTATCAAACTCTTTTTTAGTGAGGTCATAGTGGCCTTGCACCCACTGTTGTTCCTCCACTGTGATCTCCTCTCCATCACTATGAATCAAGTCGATCATTTTTCGTCCTCCTCCTCCCGTGTAGGCAGGTGGTAAGGGATTACCATATGCTCCTCCTCCTCCCGTCTCTTCCTGTTCAAATCCTCCATCTTCGTCTCCTCCATATCTTCCTTCATCATCCCAGCCCTCTTCTACTCCTCCTCCTACTCCTTCATCTCCTCCTCCTCCTCCTTCATTCAATCCTCCTCCTCCTCCTTCATTCAATCCTCTTCCTCCTCCTCCTCCTGCTTCTTCTTCTTCTCTTCTTTGATCTGCCTCCGAGAATTCACTCACTTCGGCGATCTCTGTCGACATGATGTCGTAGTAGTGATCAACAGGAGGACAGTGTCAGCTCCTATGTTTGGTTTTTGTTCGTTTGTGTTCTGTTCCTCCTTCAGTCGATTGACTAGTGAAGAGAGAAACTAATAGAGAGGGTAGGATAAGAGTCCCTGTCCTCTATGAAACACTGTTTGTATGTTTGTTTTTGTTTGAGAAAAATAGTCTTTGAGACTTTCTCCGATTTCTTGTTCTCCTTACTCAGATTACTTTCTCCTCCTTCTTTTCTATATTGTATCTAGTATGAGGCACTTGGACCTACACACAGATAGTAATAGAGAAGCTAGAAAAGCTCTCCTTGAGAAGTCGACAGTCGGTCGGATAGGTTCTCAGACCTACCTTTAGAAAACGATCAGAGATTTGCAAAAATACTCTGACGTACGTGTGAGATAATGCAGATAAATGCACAAACTAGAAGGGTAGAGTGTTGTGCTCCTGTCCCTATGCTTGTTTGTGTTTTGTGTGTGTTCCTTCACTCTTCTGTCCACCTCCTTCTTCTTGGTCTCTGTGTGAGAACAGCAAGAACGACAGAGAGTTTGTATCTGATGTCTCCTTGTGAGCACACAGATACTGATTGGGCTAGAGGGTACGAGACACCTGCTTGAGACCAATCAAATTATTTGTTTTGTGAAAGAGTTATGAGGGAGCTGTGTTGGAGTATTTGTTTTCGTCTGACGTCCCCGTGTGAGACAGGTCAGTGAAAATTCACTCTGTTGCCTGTGTGGCAAAGCAGAAAGAAATCACCCTAGTGATGTGGACTCCAAATGTAATGCCCCCAACGATAGCTCGTAAAAAGTCGGTAATACAACCAAACACAGTCCTCAAGAATGAGAATGATGTCTCGTTGTATTAGCTCAGTGAAGCCAAAAAGGAAAACGGCAACAGACCAGGAATAAAATGGCATCAGGTCCAATCCGGACAAATAATACTGAAAAACAAGCTGGTGCACCTGTCACCAGGAAAAGGTATTTTTACCGGCTATCCGGGGGGTGATGCCTACAGCCATAATACAGCAAAACCGTTAAAAAACGGTTGTAACGGCTGGGAATTCAAATTTTTTCCAATTTTTTTTCTTTTAATGATGAAAGGGAGCTAAGATCTTTTGTTTTTATGATAGAACCATTATTTTCTAGATACATGAATTTTTCTTGTAATATTTTCTTGTATTTTATCCTGTCGGATGTTCGATCTTGGCCTCATGAACTGCTGCTTCGCAGTAGGTTTTTTTCCTCTGGAAAGGCAAGTAGGTGAACTTGGAAGCAGGATCTTTTTCACCAAGGTCATTCTGCGCAAAACATATGACAGTGGCAACTAGAGGAGGAAGCAATGAAAATAAAAAGAGAAGTGCAACAGAACCTAGGTTCCAATTATCCGTAGGATTTTTGAAACATAGTTGTGTTTGCTTGCGCAACCAATACAATAGAAAAAGGACAGCATGAATTAACACTTGCTACAATAAAACAAAGAAATGAGGACGCAAGCAAGACCTTGAGGTTGCTGAGGTATTTTTCAAAGAAGCATTGCTTGAAACCACCTCGGTCTACATCGATGTCTGAGCGGAGAAGACGACGCTGGTTTGGATCTCGGTCGCTGATGGACCGAAAGACTGCCCAACGATGGTAGCTCAAGCCGTATATGCGGCGGACGCAAGCCCCACAAAAAGGAAATTGTGCCACAAGAATGGTTTGCAAAGGATCGTCTTCCGCTTTTGAGTTGCGGTTATTGCGCATCAAGTCAAGAATGACCTCGCTCTTGTAGGACCTGTTCAAAGTCCAGAAACGCGGCCTTTTCAAAGCGAGGCGATTAATAAGCTCAGGGGTTTGGTCTGCTTCCAAATCAAGACAACATCCCTTGACAGAAGATAAACTTTGCTCCCACTGAGATTCCGATACTTGCTTCGGCAGCCTAAGGGTTGCAGAGAAAACCAAAAAGCAACTGTATGAAACTTGCTTGCTCCAAACTGAACACACTGATGCTGGAGATTCTCCATACAAAAGGGCTTGAAAATCTACGGAGGGTTCTTAACACAACAATGTTCCAAAAATCCTGAGGATAACTGGAACCAAACATGTGTTAGTGCTTTTGCAGGTTTTCCACAAGCAAAAGGTTTCCCTTTGCGGCGCACAGGCAAAAAAAAAAGGCTAACAGTCTGCAAATGTCATGTGTGACCTCTTGTGACGTCGTCGACTGGACTCCTGGTCGCTTTGCTCATCACCAGAGTCACCTCCAGAAACGTTGCCTTGGTCCTGCTGGGCAAGTTCTTCTCCGTATAAAGCTTGCAACATGTGCTGATAATCTTCAAGGCTATCAACCTTGATGTCGTCCACGTGACTGCATGAATGTGTATGCATGTGTTTCCCGATGTCGTTTGCACCAAGTTTTTCATGTTGGTGTTTTCGACGAGCAGCTGAAGCAGAGGTCCTCTTGGCATCTGCATCATGACCTCGATCTCGATGACTTCTTTGATGTCGTCTAGAGCCAGAAACATGTGTCTGCGACTTCGTCTCATGCAAGGAGTTGACAACAGTAGTGGTCGGACTAGCCAATTCACCCCGCCCCAGAGGTTGAGCGATGGTTATGTCCTCCATAACCGTGAAAATGCTACTGAGGTGGAGTTCTCGTTGGACTCTAACACAACATTGGTTCTACGAATCCGTAGGATTCCTAGAACCAAGGTCTGTATTAGTGGGTTCGCAACCAAACCCAAAATGAACCACTTTCAAAGTGCCCAAACTCGCGCCCAAAAATTTGAATTAAAAAAATTTTGAATTCTGAACTTCAGCTCGACAATGTGCCATTGAGTCCTGTCAAGCCTAAAGCTTGAGTCCTCACAATACAAATTGGTAAGCAAGGTGAACATGCGAGCGAAATTGGCAAAACATTTGGTCTGACAAGCAATTTGGCAAAGACTCCATTGAAAAAGCCAACGCTTTAGTCAGCAATGGCACGCGCCCAAACCAGTGAGACAGGCTGTCCCACTTCATAAATCAAGTTTTTACCAGCACCAAAAGTGCTGAAGGCCTGTGGTGTAAAACCTCAGACCACAAAGCTTAGGTTACAGGTGGTGACATAACATGACTAGCAAAGGCAATAAGAGAGGAGGTGCTCCGACCAGGGGAAGGGGGGCCCCGAGGGGTGGAGGTGTCTTTGCACCACGAAATGCACGCAAAACAGCGTCCACCGCAGTAGGGACACTCCAGGGAGAGGTAACACATCTTTGTTCTTGGAATCCTTCAGATAAGTAGAACCGATGTTGTGTTAGGATGATGCGTCTCAAGACTACAGCAAAGCGGTCCCTTGCAAGATGACGATCGGTTTCCAGCCCCCACGTAAACCAGAGACTGTGCCGGAACTGACGTTTTTCCTCACGCCCAAAGGGTCGAAAGCTGGGACGAAAAAAAAATTCTTCACAAACAAGCAGTTGGAGGTGATGAAGCAAGATCCTGATGAGGAAGATGTCGTTGTCAGGCACGAAAAAGAGTGGTTCCCACCTACTTCTTGTTTTTTGCACAAAACACATTCTTTTGTTCATGCATTTTGCTCTCGTCGAAAGTTATTGTGTTTGCATTGTGTTGTTGCGTTGGTGCTTTTTTTCATTCGTTTTCCCCTTGGTTCATGACAGGTACAGGTACTCATGGAAAGATTTTGAGGCTCCCGTGCAGAAATGGGACTCTCTGTGCGTCAATGGTGTTCCTTACGAGTGGATTTTGGTCTGATTTCTTCATGTTGTGATGCTTGTTTTTGTAAGCCTTGATGGGAAGGATGTGTGGAGGAGGCAACACAACACATTTTTCTGTCGTTTTTACCTTGAAATTTGTTGCACTGTTTACATTTTCATCAACACAATGATGGTTCTACTTATCTGTAGGATTCCTGGAACATAGTTGTGTTAAAAATTGCTTGTGCTTGCTGTGTGTTTTGACCTCAAATGCTTCGTCATTTCATAAACTTAATCAACACACACTTGTTTTGTTCTGCAGACGCTTGCTTGCTTCTCGGTTCTGTTTCACTTGACCCTGGAGGAACATACAGAAGCGGGCGTGGATCGCATTAATACTGCCGATCAGTTCTTCAACATGCTCGACGTCTTCAAGGTTTATGATGGTTTCAAGGCCCCGCCTAAGGGAGGGTTCAAACCGCCATGGTACCATCACACGTTTCGATTCGCTTTTTCTCGCTCGTGATTTTGTCTGCAACACAGTGTGCAACACAACTTGGTTCCAAAAATCCGTCAGATAACTGGAACCAGATGTCTGTTTGTTTAGGGGCAAAGACAAGATGAATTTCTTGTACAAGAAGGCCATCGAGAAGAATCTGACCAATCCGTTTCCTCTAGGGAACACTGTCCTCCCGACTGTTTCTGGGATCCCACCAAAAGGGAGGGCTTCGGCTGCACTTATTCCTCGCGGGATGTTCTGCTGGTTGACCGAGTTAAAAGGACAGCGACCCTCAGCAAGCAGTTCGTCAAGTTCAGCCTCGTCTCTGGCACGCTCCTCTTCAATGGGTTCTGCAGCATCATCGCCGAAAGTTCTCAGTCCAGGTCAGGTTGTTGGATCCCCTTCGAACCAAAGCAGCAAGGTGGTTGCGTCACCGACAACAAGTAGGATCCTGTCCCCTCCTGCTGTTGTCCCGGTCAGCAAGACTGCAGTTGCTACCGCGGTTCCTATGACGGAGTCCGTCATGCAAGACACCGAAGACACGAACGAAACTCCTGTTGTTCCCAACCTCACAGTCTCCACCACGAGTACGGTACCAAGCACGCAGGTTGAACAGGAAGAAGAAGAAGAAGAAGAGATGGAGTTCACTCAAGAAGGTTACGATGACGAAGAGCAAGCAGAGAAGAAAAATGACAAAGCAAAGGCACCCGAGATGATACATGAAGAGGAACAAAAACCTGCTGAAACGTCGGACCAAGACACCGCAGAGACGGAAGTCCCAAAAAAAGCAGTGAAGCGCAAAAGATCTGGCAAGGCAAATGACGCTGAAGAAAGAAAAACAAAGAAGAGGCTGCAGACTGAAAATGCTCGTGAAAAATCTTTGGAAACCCGTGTTGAGGAAAGCGACAAACGAGACACAATTGCTGTGGATCTCCAACAGAAGACCATCCAGTCTGAGCGCAAGCAGGAAGAATCCCTCACCGAATTGGAGAAAACGCATCTGAGAATTCGCATGAACCACGAGGTTGCAAAGTTCGAGATTTTCAACAAGCGTCTTTTCAGAGCAAGTCAGGCTTGGCAGACTCGACAGCTGAACCCCAACCAAGTCAAAAGCCTTGTGGACAAGATCAAAGAAAACCGTTTCGAGAACCTGCCACCTGCGTATGTTTTTCCAGTGATGTTGACGGCCAAAGGCAGACAAAGTATTGGGTTAATCGACGAGGACAAGTTTGTTCAACCGTTCTGGGATAACCCGGCGAATTACCAGCAATTCTCCACTACTCAACAGTTTCTGGAGGCCACCGCTGGTCTCATCCCTGAACGCAAGGTCACGGACAACACTCAGTTGGCTTGGCCTACGGACGAAGTCAAGAGGAATTACTCGAACTCGAAGCACCAGGATGTCTACTACTTGGTTCTTGGAGGAAACCATGGGATCGCTGCACTCAAGGAGGCTCTGGCTACAGACCCCAAATTGGCCCACCCGCTTTTGTGCTTCAAGTCTTGCATAGTGTACGTCAACTTGACCAAGCTGGATGCCCATGCAGTGGGCGGCATCAGTCAGAAGGCGGCCTTGCATCACTGGAAAGAGGACGATTTTGCTACTGTAAGCCCCTTTTTCTTTTTTCCGTAACACAATGTCGGTTCCAATTATCCTACGGATTTTTGGAACAAGGTTCTGTTTGACTTTTGTTGGTCCAGTCACCAGCTTAACTTGTGAATTTCGTCAACACAGCTTGGTTCCAAAAATCCGTCAGATAAGTGGAACCAGTCATGTGTTCGCTTTTTTTTCACTTGTTTTGTCTTGTTGGATGGGATTGCAGCATAGGTCGAGGACAGAAATAACCTTTTTTTGGTTGCTGGATTGCTTCTAGGTCGTGAAGTTGCGTTCTGAGCTGTTGGATTTGGTTCCCAGAGGCGAAGATGACAGAGACGCGTACTTGAGGTCTTTGGTGGGAACCAATACCCGCTATGACAGACAGAACATGTTGAACGAAGAAAAGCGCTGGAACATCCTTCTCATGGCCAGAGTAGTCAATCGCGCTTGGCCTGGTGAAGAAGCCTTCAGGGCTGCGGCCAAGGACAGCCAAGCGGACCCTGAGCTCTACTCGTTGGTGAACAACCTTCGCAACTCCTACGCCCTTCTCCGTACTGCTACGCTTCCAGCTAACTTATGGGACATGCTGGAGAAAGTCAACAAGTCAGTCGAAGAGGAGTGGATCAAGAACACTGCAGAGTGGAAAGCGTTTAAGGCAAAGAAAAATCCTGGCCTTGGGGAGGAGGAACGCGTGAGGGAAAACATCGAATTCTCGGATTACGACAATCCTCTCAACAGAACTATACTTGCCGCTTTTCAGGAAGGAGTTTCTTATGAACTTCTTCATGAGTGCCTCAGCAACGTCCTTCGTGGAACCTTGAAGCTCCCCAAAGTCAACGCCTGGCTGAGGGCAGAGAAGAACGTTGTCACTGTCAAAGTTGTCATTGCGAAGCACTTTGGTGAACTTGAGAACTTTTCAACTGCTCGTTTGAGACAAATGCTGGGTCCCCAGTTTGCATCTCAATTCGTCATTGACCTCGCCAAAAGCACAAATGACCTCCTCAAGAAAGCTCAAACTGATGCTAAAAAAGCCATCAAGAGGAAAACGAGGAATGCCAAGACGGCGGAGGAAAAGAAAAAGATCGAAGAGGAGGAGTTGCATGAGTCCCAGCTTTACCAGAGAATGTGGATGTGTATTCCTGTTCAGTACCAAAGAATTCTTGAAATCATGTCACAGTCTCGAGAACAGCTGAAGGCAAGGCATGCTCGGGAAACGGCAGAACAGCTGCGTCGGGCGTCAGAGACATCAAGTTCTTCTTCTCTCCCAGTCCCATTTTCCACTGACACCGCCGAGGAAGATGCTAACAGCTTGTGGACATGGGACGTGAAGTATCCCAGTGATGTCAAATACGACCATACTGGTTACTGGATGCACAGTCTTTTGGCTATGAGCGTTCATGCTCCCTGTGGCGATCTCCTTTCTCCGGATAAACTCGACAATGCATTGTATTCTCCTCTTCTACCCTTGGCGGAGTTTGCCAGCCTCAAAAGCATAGTTCAGGATGGTTATGTCAAATTCAACGGCAAATCTTGTTCGGTCCAGTTTAAGTTCAAGTATGTCAACTTGAACGCGCCCTGGGGCTGGGGTCAAGGTAACTGGGATGCAAGGCCCTGGACTAGCACGGATTATGCTCGCGCTCTTCGAAAAGCTGTAGGTAATGATTGCGTTTCTTGCTTAACACACTTTGGCTCCAAAAATCTGTCAGATAACTGGAACATGACCTGTGTTTCCATAGGTCACGTACAGGTTTTCTGGTTTTTTTAAATAGAGATTTGCATGCCGGAAGAAGCGCACAGAAGCGGAAGAGCGGAACCCACCGAGTTTATCGTCGGCGTCCACGTCCCTTTGAAGCAGATTGCTGTCGTTTTGGACGCAGCCAATCGCGCCGGTTACTCTTGCACTTTTACTATTACTGTCGTCAGCACCCGTTGGAAGCCTTCTTTCCAGTACTCGGACCGTTCTCGGGTCAATACTGATCGTGTTCTACTTATCCGTAGAATTTTTGGAACATTGTTGTGTTGTGGTAGTGCATCGTGGTCGTCGCCTGCTACTACAACAGCAACTACACCAGGTTCACGACATGGGACCAGGCCCTGGGACTTCCGTTTGCGCCCACCGGTCCTGAGCTTAGTCAAAGTGCCCAAGATGCTTTGGACGAGCACCTTGAATATATCATGCCTTTTGAGGTAGCAGGAAGTGGCAATTGTTTGGTTGTTCAACACGAGGGTCGCAAGTTTACGCTTCAAGGACAGGCGGACCCTGTGAACAAGTCGTCGGAGCCTGTCAAGCTTGACAAAGGTTTGTTTACATTGCCAGTCAGATTCTTGATGGGTTCTCATCGCTCCTGTTTTTTTGCCTTGCTCTCCAGCGTTGGCTTACATGTTCGGCGGTGACTGTAACAAGTACCTCGTCGTCGACTTTTGCTGCGGCAGTGGGTCGTTCACACTAGCAGGTTTAACACTTGGGCATCACACTTTGGCCCTCGACAATGACGAGGGTCAGGCGCTTGGCTTCCAAAGTCGTGTACGTAAGTTCGGCGAGGACCATCAGCGTATCGTCAGAAAAGCTACGAAGCCACCTCAGAAAGCTGGTGTTGGGGTAAAAGGTCCTATCGATGTCCACCAGATTCCTTTCCAGTTCGGTTCGTTGGAGTCGACCAAGGATATGATAATTCCTTTCTCCAAGTCTGATGAAGATGCAAAGGGCGGAAAGGGTTCAGGGGACGAGGATGAATCAGACGAGGAGGAGGACCAGGTTCATGTTTTATTGTTATATTGTTCTTGACTCCACGCTGACCAATTTACTTTGTTTTGTTGTTTGTCAAATTGCAGAGTTCTTCTCAGCGTCGAACCACGGTGCCTCAGGATGACGCTATCGAGACGTTGCTCAAGAAGCATGAGGCGGAGCTCACAAGGTTGTTCAAACTGCGGGAGCGCATGATTGCGGAACAACAGGCGTTCAGACAGGCAGGCGTGGACTGCTCGTAAGTTATTTTTGCTTGGTTCGGTGGCAACACTTACTTTTTGTTTATGTCTTTAGATCGCGAGACAGAACTACTTCATATCCTGCTGTGGGGCATGCGCTTCACCTTGACCAGGAAGGCTAGAAGAGCTGAAGGCAAGTCTGCCTCTCTCCGCGGCTACCGCTGCATCTTCTTCTGCCGATGCCAAACAGGCTGAAGTTCAGAAGACACAGCAAACTCAGGTCGCTGCCGGCTCGGGCCAAGAGGGCTTACAGGTCGATCCGGAAAAATCAGATCAACCTCCACCCCCGCAAAATGAAAATAAAGTTGCATCTGATCCGTCTTTGGTTCTACCCCCAGCTCGCATTTCTGGTGTCGGCGACTCCGACTCCGCTGCAACGTCTGCGTCGTCGTCCTCATCTCTTCCGTCGGTTTCTTCACCACGTTCCGAGGCTGTACAGTCCCAGGAGGCTCGACAATTATTTATGTCATTGGGTAGTCAGCAGGAAACCGACTCAGCTCCTGTCCACAGTCCTACAAGCTCTGGTCTCGCAGACGGCAGTGCCCAGGAAGGTAGTGATCAGATTTGACTTCCCAGTCAGTCTCACTCAACGGTTCTGTTTTGCAGCAGCTAAAACCAAACCAAGAGAAGTCAGGCAGAAGAAGCAACAAACTATGGATCAGTTTATGTTGCCTGTCGCCAGTGCTCCGGAAGACTCGTCGTATGGTCTTGTCAACGCTAATCGTGAGCGCGCCATGCAATTACGTTCTGGTCACTTCGCTTCGCCCGAGAAGGATGAGTACGAATCCTTGGGAACTGTTGGACTGGGTTCGTTTCTCGAGATGTAACAGTGCCTAGTTCAAGGTTGGACAAGAGCAGATTTCAGGCACTTTCAGCCGCTCTCGCTTTCGCTTGCCTTGCATCTTCAGTCGTTGAGATCGTCTTTGGTGTCCTAGTTCTATTTTTTAAACTTTGATTAAAACTTCATGTCGCCGTTCGTATAGACTACTATGTATTTTATTAACATTTTACTTTGCAGGTTTGCTCTTGTCTGAGTTTAAGGAAAATATTTACCTTAGGTATAGTTGTTTCGTTTTTCACTAAGGTAGCTTCTTCTTTCCTGGCCCATTTCATTCATGCATGTGCATTGTTTACTTGTTACGGTTACATCGTGTTCCTGTTTACCTTATCCGATCTTGAAGAGTCATGTCGTTATTTTTTCTTCACACAACGTTGGTTCTAGTTATCCGCAGGATTTGTAGAACACGCTTCTGTTGGCTGCGGTGTTTGCTTTTGACGGTTTATAATTTTTGATTGATTTTTGTCTCATCTAAGTTGTAAACACTTGTGTCGCAATGTACGTACATTTTTTGGGCTTCTCAAAACCACAATGCAAGTTCTTTGCAAATAAAGTACTTATGTAGTGCTAAAACATAGGTAGACTGTAAGAAGCTGGGGTCTTTGATGAACTGTTTCTTCCACACTTACTAGTTTCTCTCTAACTAGATTGCCTTATTGTACTGTACGACTTTGTGCCTTTGGAAACTCAGTTAGAGAAAACCTGACTTTAATTATCTTTTGCAAACAAATTTGTTTTGGGGACGTGGTGCAACCGGATTACATGATCAGACAAGACGCTGTTGTGTAAAATTGGCGTCTAGGACATTTGTATTCTAAGCGCAAAATTTACACATTTCTTCAAAGTTCAAGTCCTCACAAGTTTAAGACTTTGGAGGATGATCAAAATGAAGAAGAAAACCAAGAAACCTTGTTCTCTATGGATGGACTGATTCTTGTGACGTAGTTGAACCTGTCAACCTCAGACGTAATAATGTTTTGCCTCACATTTCCTTCTCGTGTGTTGATGACTGCATGTCCTGATCCAACCAATCAATCAAGTCACGCCTCGGACATATGTTCACTTAGTACCTGAAGCTGTTATTTTGTTATTAATAAAAACTACAGACTCGACTCTAGTCATTGCGTTTGCGACTTTATCTTAGACTTCAGACAAAATTTAGTTCACTAAAATACTTTATATGTAAATACTCCAGGATGGTCTTTTTTCACTCATTCTTGGCGCAAGTATACATAATTTCAGTTAACACAACGTTGGTTCCACTTATCCGTAGGATTTTTAGTACCACTTTGTGTTGCAGTAAAGTTTGGCGACACCTTCAAAATATACTTTGTTTGAGCAGTTCATAGTTTTGTAATCATTTACTTAGACTTTCATCCAAGCCGCTGGTGCTTGTTTGTTTCAGTCAATTAGGAAAAGGCAAGACAGACTAAGATAATTTCTAAATACTTACGGTCCGAATTGGTCATGTGAAAGCGATTAGCAAAATCTTGCTTGCAGTAAGGACATTTTCCAGGCCCACGACACCGTTACCCAGCAAAAATTAAATATTCCGCATTACAAAATAGTGACTCCGCTGGCTTTTTAACATTTCTGGGCCTTCCTCGTCTTTTCCCGGTACTTGCCTCTACATCAGGCTTCAGCTTCTTGTTCTTCTTTCCTCTAGTAACCTTATCATAAGGTGGGGCTCCAATAAATTCAAAGGGAAAATCAGAATCCAGCAAAATGTCCCAAACCCGATCTGGAATCTGCAAATCTGGAGTCAGATCAAAAGGAGCGTTGAGTACCACCCTTGGGGTCTCTTGAATAGTCCACGGCGTGAATTCCTCATCATCCTCCTTGATCGTCCCGTCCCAAATTTCTTTTCCCTTTGAATCTACAAACACTGGTAGATAAGTCCTTTCCTTCGGCTTTTCCACCACTTCCTCACTCCTCCAGAACTGCATAACAGGAGTAATACCCAACCTTCTTTCTTCCTTAGTCGGTAACTTACCAACAACCTTTAACAGATACAGGTCATCTAACGTATCATCCCCAACAGATCTCTGATCCGGTTTCATGAGGTAAAATGACCCCTGTCTCCACTTGATTCCTCCAGTATCCTGACCATAGAACCATAACTTGATTCCTCCAGTATCCTGACCCGGTTTTACATTGTGCTTTTTCTGTCCGGACTTGTGTCCTCAGTTATTTTTTTGTTATTCACGATCGCGACAAGCGCTCTTTTTGTTTGGCGTCTTCGATGTGCGCAGAGCCAGGGGGGCAAGTCTTCTGCATCCCTCCCCTTTCCTAGGCGCGCCAGCAGTGTGGACGAGGCGGAGTCGGAGATATTGCGCGAGTTTCAGAGCCTGCACCAGGATGTTGCTATCACAAAAAGCATTACAGAGCTTTCGCTGCTGGCCAAGCGCCTTGCAGTTAGCTTGCATTCTTTAAAAGCGCGCCGTGCCGGCTCCCCGGGAAGCATGCCCTCTCCCCTTGGCAGGAAACTGGTGGTTGTGCACGGAGTCTCGAGTGGCGCCTTATTTTATCTGGGCACGCTGCGTTTTCTGCTCGAGTCATACGACGAAGTCCATTTGCTCAATTTGCCGGGGTTAGGACGTCTGCCCACGCCCGCTTGCCTACTACACACCGAGGGAGATAATGCCACCGACTTGCTGGCGGAGATCGTCGAGTCGTATATCGTGCAAACTAATCTTGAGAGACCAGACGTCTTGGGACATTCGTTTGGAGGCCACGTGGTGGCGAGGCTGGCTGTGCGGGCAAGCCACCGAGTTGCCAGCGTCATTCTGGCAGCGCCTGCGGGGCTCTTTCCCTTACTGGGCAGGTACGGAACGTACTGGGCCATTTTTTTAAGCTGAGCCCCCTGCACCGGCTACTACGTTTTTTGCATTCCTGGAAGTTGCAAGGCTTTTTCTGCCACACTTGGTTTGATCATTTACGCTACTCTGCAAATGCGTATTACTGGCTCGAAGTTTTGGGCCGCCCGTGCGCAGTGGGCGACTCTTTTGTCGCCAGCAACATAGTCGTGAGCTGGTGGAAAGGACACGCCCGCTGGACTTTGCCCTCTCTTCCAAAGCTCTTAAGAGCATCTGTGCCTATGGCGCTAATCTATGGAGAGCACGACCCTATCATGCCCTGCCAACAGGGCGAGAAATTCTCCTCTCTGTCAAGCAGCGCGGTGCCGTACGTCATTGTGGAACAAAGCGGACATTCGCCCCAGTGCGAGAAGCCGGCCCAGTTTGGCGCAGCCTTGGCCCTAGCCAGCAGCCTCGCCCGCGCGCCAACCTCTGTCGGCGGCGATTCGATCGCTAACAAGGGTATTGATCTGCAACATCATTTAGACAGCACACAATATTTTACGACTCTGTCGCTTACTACTTCGGAGTCTCTAATTCTTGCTATGTACGAATCGCTGGTTTGAGCCTGACAAAGTCTTAGACTAGACAAAGCTGGCCCACCTCACAAGCAAAAGGCCGCGCAGAGCTTTTTCCGGGGAAACACACACTCGAAATTTGGCGACAAATTTCTATTCTAGAAACGGGCAAGAGAACAAACAGAGTGTTCGCCAAGGCGCCGCCGTGAGAAAGGCGCAGGGTGAGATAGAGAAGGAAAGGGGGGGGGGGGGGGGGGAGGGGGTTGGAGGTGCCCGTCCCCCCTTGTCTTCTTCCTCCCGTTTCTTTTCCCCTCCCTTTTCCTCTCCCCCCTCTCCCTTTCTCTCCTCCTTCTCTGTTCTTTGAGCCCCCCGGGCTCAGGGGGCTCAAGTGAGAGCAAAGAAAAAAAGGGGGAGGGGGAGCACCCCCCCCCTCTCCACACAACCTGCCCCCTTCCCTTCTTTTACCCCCTGAGCCCCCTGAGCCCGGGGGCTCAAAGCGCGCTTAGCGGGCTTCCCTTTTCTGCGCGCAGACACGCAGGATCGACGCGTACATGGCCAGGACCAGAGACTCGGAGGCCGAACAGGAAACCGTCGTAAAATACTGGGTGCTCTGAAAATGTTGTTGCAACACGTGCCCGAGGCTGATCCCCGCCGAGTCTGGAGCAGCGGCACGGCTGCTAGCCAGCGCCAGCGCCGAGTAGAATTCCGCTGGTTTCTCGCACTGGGGTGAATGCCCACTGTCTGCTACCACTACGCAGGGCACCACGTCCCGGCAAGAGTCTGGACAGATGCTCGCCCTGGTGGCAGGGCATAATAGTATCGCGCTCTCCGTAAATCAAGGCCGTCGGCACGTTCGTATTCAACAGCTTGGGCAGCGAGGGGGAAAGCCAGCGCGCGCGCCCCTGCCTCCAGCTCAGGGCTATGTTGCTGGCGACCTGCATTATTATTATTATTATTATTATTATTATTATTATTATTATTATTATTTTCCTTTTTTAACTCTTTGGATCAATCTATTTATGCAATATTTTGTATAAACAAATCCGGGAAAGACAGCAGCAACAACGACCCTTGCCGTCACAGGACCCCGCCGCGCGTCCCGTCTCAAACGCTCCAAACCCCCCGCCATACTTATTACCCTCCGCCAGAGAAGACATTAACGCAGCACCCCACAGCGCGGCAGAACGGTCGACTGCACCCCAGAGAATTGCTTCCTTAATCGGAAGCAAGAAAAAAAGTCTTTTTAATTAAAACCCGACAAAGTCGTCCACTTGGCACTGAAAACTAGGAGATTAAGAGGGGAAAAGAAGATCTAGCGCAGCGGCTGGACAACCAACAGCTAGCCCTGGTCGCTGCCTCCAAGCAGGGCCACCTAGTCAATAACAACAATGTCGTCAGCAACCACCAGGTCAACCCCTTTTGCGAATTTGTGGTTTCCCTTTTTCTAGTGATTCTGTTTGGCCCCTGTGGCCTCCTCTGTGCGTGCAGAGCCTGGGACTATTTCACACCTCTACAAAAAGACATACATTTGGCCCTGGGTTTTTTCCCCACTCTGGTGCAATTATCTTAATTATTGTTTCCGCCGTCTGAGAACGGGGATCGGGAGAGGGAATTGGACCAGAATCTTAGACTTTTTGGTATTGGGATTGAAGCCCGGGCGTTTTCCGGCAAAATTATGGGTTTTCTACAAAACCCGGTCGTTTTCAAGTGAATCCGAACTTTTTTCCGAATCCGCCAAGGCGCAAGCAGTGTTTTTTCAGAGAACACAAACCTCCCCCTCCCCCCGGGGGGGGGGGCCTCCCTCCAGGGGGGGGGGGAGGGTGAGGCAGAAAAAGAAAAACTGATTGCGGGGCTTCTTTAAAAAACCCGGACGTTTTTCCGCGAATTTGTCGGGTGGAGCGTTTGGCCGCAAATTTTCTGGTTTTGCGGCAAAAAACAGGTGTTTTCCTTTCCCTGAGAAATACGTACACACGCACATTTGGCAACAAATTTTACGCGAAAAAAAAGAGAAAAAAAAAGCGATTTTGCGGCCTGCACCTCTACAAACGCCTGCACATAGAGCGACTGGGCTACGAGCTGACGTCCGCGAACATCGAACTACTTTATAACAGCCACTGGGCGCTGCCGGGAGCGCTGGATGAGCTACGCAGGACCTTTGCGCCCTAACTACTGGACCAATACGCTGAGCTGAAACAGGAACACCAGAAACTCCGGGACGAGCTCGCCACACTTGCAAACTTGCCCACTACCATCAGCTACGACGGCGACGACGACGGCGAGGACGCAGCCGCGCCGCCAGACTAGCAGCTCACCTTGGCAAACTACCAGAGCATGACAGCTAGTGAACTAGAGGATGCCCTCAACATGCTGCTGGCGGCGATTGACCAGTGCGCTTGGGAGAGCAAAAATCTCCGCCAGGAGATAAATCGGTGCCACAATTAAATATATGTTACCTTTTTGAAAGACCAGAGCGGCTCGTTCATTTGACAAGAAAGGTGGAATGGGAGGGGCGCCAAGAAAGTGAAGAAGCCAACAGGTGCCGATGCACCAAGAAATGGCTAAAATAATTTTTTTTAATTAAAGCTCGGCCACCGTGCGCAAGGTAGATTCCGCCATTTTTTCATCGGACCTCCTGGCGTTAGTTTAGCTTCCCTCTCCCCTCCCCCCGCCAGCCCCAAGTCACAATTTAATTCCAGCTGAATTTGTGACTTTTGGTTCTATATATTTCTTTTAATAAATTTTATACATCTCGCACCAAACAAACCGGCTCGCCGGGCTAATATTAAACTAAGCAAGAATTTTAATACCTTGCTCTGTGTCACACCGGATTGGATTGCAGACTCACAATAAAGCAGCTTCATTATGAAAATTATGAAAAGAGGAGGAAAAATTTTTTTGCCCGACAACAAAAGAAACAGACGGGGGGGGGGGGGAAGAACGGGGGAGGGAGGAAGAGGAAGGGGGGGGGGTGCCAAAAATCTTTTTAATTGGTAGAGCACAATCTGACGCACCTTCCATCTCCCCGGGAAATACGCACACACTCACATTTAGCAACAAATTTCACGCAAGAAAAAAAGAGAAAGAAAAAAAATCCTGTCAGCGCAAATCTAGGGCGGCAAGCCGAAAACCACTCTAGTTTAAAACGTCTTTTAATTAAAACTCAGATCAGATTGAAATCTTGCGCAACGTGGTCTAGCACGACCCTGTGCGCGGATGAATGGGCGGTAATCAATCTACGACAAGGACAAGGGCCCCACTACCTCCGCGGCGTCCTGTCCATGCCATGGCTCAGCCACCGTGCGCAAGGTCAGAAAAATATGAAAAAGTTTTTTTTGCCCGACAACAATAGAAACAGATGGGGAGGAAAGAAAGGGGAAGGGGAGGGATGAAGAGGAAGTGGAGAGGGGCAGAGAAGGAGTCGCCTCCCTTCTTCCCTCCCTTGCGCCAAAGCTTGCTGCTGCGGATGCAATATAGGAGGGGGAGGAGGGGGGGAGGGAAAGAGAGGAAGAGAGGCATCCCTTCTTCCGCCTTCCCCGCCCCTGCCCCTCTCTCCCTCCCACCCCTGGCCAAGACTTATTCTGCTAGCGAGTTGTTCTGATATGGTCGAAAAAGGCAGTACCAGAGGACATTTTGGCAAATGCTCCATTTTGGCCATATCAGACTATAGCCCCTGCGCGGCCGCCCGGTTTCATAACAATTCACCAGTTTGTACTGAGCCGCAGTCGCCATTCGGGATCTGCAAGCGGCAAGGGCCTCCGCCATCACAAATCTTAGCCAGAAGGGCAAGTTCTTTTACTGGAAGAGAGTCAACCCGGGGGACAAGCCCCCGCTCTGAGGAGGGAGGGGGATGTGCCGCGTGCTGCCCTTTCTTTCTCCCAGCTGCCTGCCGGTCTTTGAGGGGCTTCACCTCCTCAAGATTTCAATCCGATCTGCTAGTTGTTGTTGATGGGTTAAAGTGGATGACTTCGAATGGGCCGGAGCTCCGGCAGCCTCTCCGGACACGTAAACTCTGGTAGCAAGCAAAAACAAAAGGCGGGGGGGGGGGGGGGGGCAGGCGAACTTTCCCCCCGAAGTTCGGGGGGAAAAGGAAAGGGAGGGAGGGAAGGAGACATCGACTGAAGTTGGTAAAATTTCCAAAAGCTGAATTTCTTTTGACCAAAAGCGAGCATGTCTACTGACGACGAAGATGATCCCTGTAGCGCTAAGTCCTTGGATGAATTTAATGAGTTATTGGCCAAGTGCAAAGCAGATGGCAAACTGTTTGGCGTGCAGTCCGTCACGGGACCGCCACTCGAGCCCAGCAACAGACTCCTCACGCTTGACGTCGGGGGTACTCTCTTCAAAACCCGGGCCGAAACGTTGCAGGCCCGCAGTGTCTTCTTCCGAGAAGTCTTGGCGCCGTCGTCGGTCGTGCGCTGGGATCCATGCGAGGCACTTTTTTTGGACTTGGACCCGGACGCCTTCAGCGTGATCTTGTCGTATTTCAGAACGGGCTGCCCACAGGCCTTACTACAGTCCCTGGCGTGCTATTACGTGCTGGCAGTACAAACCAAGTACGCAGTGACTGTGCAGGGCACAATGTACGAAACAGAGCATAAGAGTTCCTACGATTGTTTCCGAGCCGAGAAAACCTCAGAGCTCAGCCAGGTGGGTTTTTGCCGCGAGTGCTGGACACCTCTCGGGTTTTCTGACGAATGTGTCAACACGCAAAAATCGGTCGAGCAGAGAGGTGCGGATGGGGTTATCAAGCACGTTACCATTCGAGTATACTGCGTTTGTTGCAGAGCGAAAGATCCAAAGGCAGAGCCAGTGTTTCATTGGAAGGGCTCAGCCAGTCGACCCAGTGAATTGCCACGCGTTGACTGGTCACACGAGAAAACATTTTGTGTGCCGTTCGAACGCAACGCGACTCGTCTAGCGGCTGCTATAGTCAGGCAGCTGCGCTACCTGCAGGTGATGCCCTTCGATACCTTTCTTAGCTGGCCTAAATGGCAAAGGCCGTCTCCCGGGGCCGACCAGCCCTTGGTAGGTGCCCCCGAAAGTACTACTACCACAACTTGAGCAAAAAGAGTGACAGTAGAAAGAATATGAACAAGATGGACCTGAAAAGAAGAAAAAACACAGCTAACAGCTTGTGTGTGTCTGTTTTTTATTATTTTATTTTATGTTAAAAAAATGGATTTATTAAAGCAATGAGAGTAGGGGGGGGGGACAAAAAAAAAGAGCGCATCTAGTCGGTCTGTAGCGCTTGGGGCCAACCGCTGCCGCACAATCAACACGGCTGCCTCGCGCGCACGCAAGGGCTCATGCTCAAACACGCAAGGTCGGCTGCGACCCACCCCCATCGCTGTCAGCGTCGCTAGGCGGGCCGCCGTCTCTCTTGCTTGCAGAACTCGGCCAAGGATCCACACTACCCAGGCTTTTGCGTCCTCCCTCAACACTTAGGCTACCGCCACCAAACCCGCTTCTGTCTTGCTCAGGCCCGCGCAGGCATTGGTCAGCTGCACCCCGGTGCTTCTCGAACGATACAGGATGGACCCATAGCACCTTGCCGCCGGTCAGCTTAGACGAAGCGGGAGCTAAGCCAGGCTTCATTCACAGGCCCCCGTCCCTTGTTTGCGCCCGCAAACGCACTCCACAAAAAATGTTCTTTCTACTTTTCATATTTTTCCTATTTCTGCAGATCCTGCGCAGCACATTGTTGGCATGAAACAGCTTGCGCGAAGTCCAAAAAGATAGCAAAGGTCGTGATGAAATTTAGCGACCCTTGTATGATTCGCAGTCCGAGAACTAGAAGTTGAACGAGCGCGCGCGTCTGCGCGCCAAGTATAATTTTCAATTACTTTAATAAATGGTGCAGAACTTTCGTTGTGCCAGAACATGTACGACTCCCAATATTTTTCTTCCAACCTACACTTTTTGCCGCGAACTTGTTGGTTTGCGGCAAAACCCGGGCGTTTTCCGGCAAAATTATGGGTCTTCTGCAAAACCCGGTCGTTTTCAAGTGAATCCGAACTTTTTTCCGAATCCGCCAAGGCGCAAGCATTTTTTTTTTCAGGGAACACAAACCTCACCTCCCCCCCCGGGGGGGGGGGGGTGGAAGGTGAGGCAGAAAAAGAAAAAACTAATTGCGCAGCCGATTTGCGGGGGCTTTTCTGCAAAACCCGGACGTTTTTCCGCGAATTTGTCGGGTGGGGCGTTGGGCAGCGAATTTACCGGTTTTGCGGCAAAAACCAGGCGTTTTTCCGTGAATCTAAATCTTAAAGCACTGCCCAGACGAGTGGCCGTTTCTACCGTTAAGCTGCAGGTTACAGGCACAGTTTCTGTCTTTTTTCTTTGTTTTGTGTGGCTTCTGTGTCCTTGTCGCGCTGGTGATCTGCTTCCTGCGGCTGCCCATTTGTCTTGATTGCAGATAGTTTAGCCAAGAGATCGCTTGCAGTATAGGGCAGCAAGAAACCCTTGGCCTGCGGCCCGTGTTTGCCCAGGCACGAATACATGCTTTGGACAGGCTTCAGGTCTAACTTGGGAAATTCTTTCTGCAGACCGACTAAAAACTGTTTTTTAGCCTGCCTGCTCAAAACATCCTGGCCAAGACCCAATGCGCTTGCAAAGCTCGCTAAAAGATCCTTGAGCCTCATTGCAAACATGCCCTTGTTTGATTTCCGCGAGATATAAAAGACGTGAGGGCGTTCGTGACTTGCAGGCTTGGCTAGACCTGGCAGCTTTTGCTGCGTTGCGACTTGGGACAGTAATTCCACCAACCAGGGGTAGAATTTATCCATGACTTCGAATTCGCGATCGGTCGCCTGGTATTGGCCGATGCTTACGGCTGGAACGCGTTCGGATGGGAACGCTTCTTCTTCTTTTTCCTGGACGGGAGCAGCTGACGTGGCAAGACGTAGAAGTCTAGCAGGCACTCCCTCCTGTAGCAGATCCTGGACGGTCCAGAGCGGGTTGCCGTTTTCGTCGGGCAAAACCAGGACCTGGCTGCGGTTGGATAAGATGATGGGCGCTGATTGACCAGCCCGCCTGCCGCTTATTTGCAAGTCGGCGCGTAGCGCTCGGAGAAGCTGGCGGAGTTCAGGCGCCTGCAGGGGTACCCGCCTCACCGCGTCAACAACGACTACCAATCTTTGCTGCATCTCCTCCTTTTTTTCCAGCAGCCGGTACGCGTTTACATTCCGCAAGACAACGACGTGTTCGTCTCCTACGAGCTTGCAGAAGAACCGAAGTAACTGCCCCAGCTGCAACGGGACCACGCCGGCCAGGCAGACCCACGGCTGCAGCGAAGAAAAACTCTCTTGCGAATTCTTCTGCACCTGCCGCGAGAGCCAAGCCAGCAAGAAATCTGCGTCGGTTGGCTCAAAGCAGCCACCTAGCACGGCGCGCCAGCCCGCCGGGCCGTCTTCTTCCGGGGCCGGCAGGCCGGCGGGCGGCCGCGTCGTCGGGAAAAGAAAACGCTCCAGGGTAGCCGCGTCGACTGGTTTGGCACACTTGCGCTCCCAGATCTTGAAGATATTCGGTTCCTGTTTGTACATCAACGCCCAGTCGCTTGGCACTAGGCTGTGTTGATTGTACCTTCGACGCATTTCCTGTAGCTTGATCAGCTGTGTGTACCGAACTTGCTCGCTCGTGTTGCCGAGCACTTGGCGCAGGGCAGACCCACGGACCGCGACGTGCGCGGGGCCCAGCGCCAACCACCAGTGCGACAGCGCGTCGCCCACGTCTTGCCAAAAAAGGGCGGTTGGTTCTACGTCAAGGGGAAAAAGCTGTCGGAAATCTTGTGCGTAGTCCTCCGGCTGGAGGCTGGAGCCGGCCTCTAGCCTTATCCGCGCGGCGAACCGTTGCATGTAGACACTGTGCTGCACAGCGCGCGTGTTGACGGGGCTGACCAGCCACGTTTCTTGGCAGACTAGCTTAGATAGAAGCGACGTCTGCGGGGCCTTGCGGCTGCGGGCTAAAAAGTGCTTTCGTTCCTTACTGGGCAAATTGCTTTTCCAGACGCAACGAGCCAGTTCCTTCAGGTACCAGCAGGGATCCTGGACTCTGAAACGTCCGCCGTAGTCGGTTGGCGCACGCGCAAGTTCGAGGTACTCCACCAACTTCCACAGCAGGTACAGATAATACACGGGCCTGGGGGTTGTCTCGCTCGCACGCGCAAGTTCGAGGGCGGCGATCCAATATAAGCAAGCAAGCTCTGCGTTGCAAGCGGGAACGCCGCGGCCGGACTTGATACAGCAGCCCAGGAAGAACAGCCCCTCTGGCTGCCAAAACACGGGCTTGCGGCGAAGTTTCTCCACTGCCAGGAGGTCGTTTTCCTTAGTCTTTGCCGCAAACAGTCGCTGAGCATCCTCCAGCTCGGCCGCTCCGGGCAGAGCTCTTGCGCCGTCAGGAGCATCCGCTCTAGAGCTCACGACGTGCCAGAGCTCGGCCGACGCTCGTGCCCAGGCCTGCGCCTGTGTGGTATTCGTTGCGTTGCGCGAGACCGGCAGAGCGCCCTGGTCACCGCCTAACTCTGGTTGGGACTGGTTTTCCATTTCGTGCTCCAACCAAAAAGTGCCTAGTATGTTTGCAATAACAGGAATTAGCTACAAGTTTGGTTCCCCCTTGTCGATTCTTCTTCCCCCCTTTTCACTCTCCAATCTTCTTTGCCCCCCCCCCCTGCTCTGCCCCTCTCCTTGTAAGCGAGAGAGAAAGAGAGAGAGAGAGAGATGGAGCAAGAGAAAAAGGGGGGGGGGCGCCCCCCTCCCTTTGTAATGCACTAAGAGCATGTTTTTGGTATAGTCGAGCTAGCAAAAATTTAAAACATTAATTCTTGTATTAGGTCTTAGGTCTTAGGTCTTGCACGCCTCCCGAATGGTAACTGGCTCTACTCGCCAGAGAAATCGACACCGAAGCCGCCGGCTTGGCGCAGCAGAACTGCAAACGGTACTGGCGGGGGCAATACGCGCGAGATTGCATCGAGTGACAAAAGCAGCTGAAAAGGGTGACGTCGAGGCCCAGACGTGCCTGGCGGAAATGTACCTGCACGGAAGTCCAACGGACGGCGTTGCCCGAGACATCGCCAAGGCAGTAGAACTCTTCAAACTATCGGCGGAGGGAGGGGATTCACACGCACAGTTTTGCCTATCATCCATTTATACTCACGGAACGGGAGTGGAGCGGGACTTGGGTCAGGCAGCGCAGTGGCTTACGCGCGCAGCGAAGCAAGGAAACGCAGAAGCGCAGCGTTGGCTGGGGGCGTGTTATATGAAAGGGAATGGAGTCGTGAAAAACAAAGTCGAGGCCGCGAAATGGTACACGTCAGCGTCTGAGCTTGGACAGACGGACGCGCAGTTTCGTCTGGCCCGGTGCTACATGAATGGCCAAGGCGTGGCCAAAGATGAAGCCAAAGCCGCGCAGTGGTACGAGCGCGCCGCTTTGAAGGGGAACGCAGAGGCGCAGCTGTGGCTGGGCGACTGCTACTCAAGAGGCAAGGGGGTCCCCCTAAACGAGGCCAGAGCTTTCCGCTTGTACCAAAAAGCAGCTTCCAAGAATCTGGCGGGCGCGCAGCTGCGGCTGGGGGCCTGCTATATGTACGGGATGGGAACGCCCAAGAATCAGACCAAGGCGTGTGAATTCTACCAAAAAGCGGCGTTGCAAGGCAATGACGAAGCGCAGTTCAGGCTGGGGTTATGCTACTGCGCTGGCGAGGGCGCGCGCATAGACAAAACCGAGTCCGCAGCGTGGATCGGCAAGGCCGCAGCGCAAGGCCATGCCACCGCGCAATGCGTGCTGGGCGCTTATCATTTCTTTGGTTGGGCAATGCCAAAGGACGAAGCCAAGGGCGCACAGTACTGGGCCCAGGCAGCTGCGCGGGGCTGCGACTTTGCACAGAAGAGCCTGGGCACCTACGTCCAATCACCACTACCTTCCATTTAATAAAAAAATAATTTCAAAACAAAACCGCTGTGAAATCACGGACTTTGCCAAAAAAAAATTAAAACTGTTGGTGGCAAACCCGAAAATTGGCGGCAACAACAACGGGTTATACGGAGATTTTTGGGTTCTGCATGAAAGCAACCCACACTTTTTGCCGCGAACTTGTTGGTCTGCGGTAAAACCCGGGGATTTTCCGTCAAAATTATGGGTTTTCTGCAAAACCCGGTCGTTTTCAAGTGAATCCGAACTTTTTTCCGAATCCGCCAAGGCGCAAGCAGTTTTTTTTTCTGGGAACACAACCCCCCCCCCCCAGGAGGGGGTGGAGGGGGGGGGGAGGCAGAAAAAAAATCAATTGCGTGGCTTTTCTGCAAAAACCCTGGCGTTTTCCCGCGAATTTGTCGGGCGGAGCGTTTTGCCGCGAATTCGCCGGCTTTGTGGCAAAAACAACGGGTTATACGGGAAATTTTGGGGTTATGCGGGGAAGCCACAAATTTGTGGCCAAAACGCACGGGTTTTGCGGGGGAACGCGCAGAATGCGGGAAACGTCGGGGTTGGCGGGCACTATACAATTTGTTTTCTTTCTCCCTTCCCCCCCCCCGCCCCTTCCTCCCCGGGGACAGGGGCAGGGGGGGTGTGTTGTGCCTAAAAAATATTTTAATCCACCCTTTCCGAATCCGACGGATTCGGAAAAACAGTCGGATTCACTGGAAAACGTCCGGATTTTGCGGGAAGGCTGCAAATCCGCGGCCAAAAAACTCGGTTTTTGCGGGGTACCCGCGCCCCCTCCCCTAGGCAGTGAGCTAGTATTAGCTGATCAAATTTATAAGCACCCACGACGATGACGGGGGCGACGGCTGTGCCAATCCACAGAGTAGTCAAAGACGGTAATAATCGAGGGAGAAAACGTTGAGCAAAAAAAGGGGGCCGGGAGGTTTTCCGGGGAAACACACGCAAGACAATTTGGCGACAAAATTTATTCGAGAAACGGGAAAGAGAAAAAAGTCCAGTTCGCAAAGGCGCCGCGTTGACGCGTGTTCGTACCATCGTCTACAAAGTGCAACAATGGTCCGAACACGCGAAAATAAGAAAGACAAGTCGAAAGCCGCCAGCAGCAGCAGCAGTTGCTTACTGTAACACAGCCTGCTAAATGTGAAGGCTGGCGCAACAGGCATGGCGGGCTCTGCCACACTGGTTTGGAGCGGCTTTTATTAAATTTCAATGGAACCGTTATAATTAATTTTGCTCCCGGCCAAAAAAATCTTGCAACAGATCACCGAGATGTGCTGGTACAAGTTGCGCTTCAGCGTCTTAAAACTTTTGTCAAGGATTTTATTAATTCTTGTACATTCTTAGCGCGCCCCTGCCATCCCCCCTGAGCCCGGGGGCTCAAAGAGTTTCCCTTCTCCCTTGTCGAGACTTTTTTTATTACATTTTTTTTGTACATTGTTGGCACGCCCCTTCCCTCTCTCTCTCTCACACACACATAGTCCTCAGTGCCAGGTGCAAGACTTTGTCGAGCTTTAATTCAGCGTAATTAGCACATTCTTGACGCTCCCTCTCCCTCCCCTCTCTTAGTTTTCAGTGTCAAGATTAAAGCTTTGTCAAGGATTTTTTTATAATTCTGTACATTCTTTGCGCGCCCCCGGCCCTGCCTCTTCCCACTCCCGCTCTCGATTCTCAGACGGGGGGACTATGACAATCCGTGCTTCCCCCCCCCCCCTGATTAATCAAGGAGTACCGGCAGCAGTTTATTTGGTTTCTGTCGGATGTGTCATGGCGGCCCTCCGTGAATACGGGATCTCAGCAGAGGTCTTGGCTATCAACAAGCGGCTCAACATCTTGCTGTCGAAAGCGGAGAAACTAAAACAGGCTTGCTGTTCCGGGGTTCTAGCTAAAACGAAGGGAAATAGGCACCAAGAAAGTGCAAACAAGAATTTCTTTATTGCAGTTCGACGGTTTTACACTTGGCGGCAGCCACTACGCTGCAAGAGGTTCATCAAGGCCACTACTTCGTCGTGCTTGTCTTCCGTTCACTCGGCGACGTGGATGTCTGTACCCCAGACAAAATTGTCTTCTCCGTAGCCCACGAGGTGCCGTAGGTCGCGCCTCACCGATTCCCCACCCGGCACATCATTAGCGGGGCCAGCACGGGCCGCGTAGCATCGTAGTGTTCCCAGGCATAAAACTGTTCCTGGACCGCGTCCAGGCACTTCTGGACCGCGCCCAGGCACTCCTTCCTCCCTCCAACACCCCTTCCCTCCCGCCCTCCCTCCCTTTTAATTTTTGGGTAAAATCCTGCTGTTATTAGGGGGGGCTACAGTACATTTGTAGGGAGGAAGGTCAGACATGGCTAGTACTACCGACAACGCAAGCCCAGCACCCCAGGCCCAGGCGCCCAAGCCCTGGGCCCAGAACTGCGAGAAGTTCAGGCCTTATCCTGGTGCACCCACGCCGCCGAACAGGGGGATGCCCAAGCGCAGCTGGCGTTGGCTAACAGTCTGGCGCAGGGGCGAGGCACGGAAAAAGACGAGGCCGCAGCCTTTGGGTGGTACCAGCGGGCGGCCGAACAAGCTGAGCGCGAGGCTCAGCTAAAACTAGCCGGCTGCTATGCCAGCGGGCGGGGCACAGTGCAAGACAAGGCGCGGGCGGTGCACTGGTACACCCAAGCCGCCTCGAGCTCGGACTGGTGGTCGTCCTGCCAAATCGTCGCCGAGGCTCAGTTGCGACTGGCAGAATGCTACAAGACTGGTGCGGGCGTGCCCAAGGACGAGGCTAGGGCCGTCGAGTGGTATACGAAAGCAGCCGGACAAGCCCATGCCGATGCGCGGTGGGCGCTCGCTCTCTGCTACTGGTATGGCACACGGGGCGTGCCCGAGGACGAGGTAAAGGCCGCCTAGTGGTATACAAAAGCAGCCGAGCAAGGGCACGCGGGGGCACAGCTTGGCCTAGGTGAGTGTTATTCCGACGGATGGGGGGTCGGGCAGGACAAAGCCCAGGCGGTCCAGTGGTATCGCCAAGCCGCCGAGCAAGGAAACCAAGGTGCACAATTCAGTTTGGGAGTTAGTTACGCTAGCGGGATGGGAGTCGGGCAGGATGACGCCCAAGCGGTGGAGTGTTTCCGTCTAGAAACGGAGCAAGAGCATGCCTTGGCGAGGTACTTCCTCGCAAACTGGCTATAAGCCCCCCTGGATGGAAAGGGGGGGGGCAGCGGCGGAGTGCTTGTGCCCCAGGATTGGGAAGAAAAACAGGCCCAAAGGTCACACTTGACACTGGGGGGGGGGGGGGCGCTCCGGCATGGACTCGGTGCCAAATTCTTAGTTTTTCTTCAGTTTTGCCCCCCTGCTCTTTGAACCCTCTGGCTGCGGCGGATGGATGGGCGGTGGTCGCTATGCCAGATGGACAAGGGCCTCACAACCCCTGACGGCGCCCTGTCCGTGCCATGGAAGAAGCACGAATTAATAAAAAAATCCTTGACAAAATTTTAATATTGGCATTGAGAACTAGGAGAGGGGGGGGGGGCTTAACGGAGGCGTTTCATGTATTTATTTTTTTTGTGTAGCTTCTGCGCTCTTCTTCTCCCCCCGCTCTCGCCTCTTGTTCTATGCACAAACATAATTTTCAAAAAGAACACTTGCTTCCCTGTCTGTGTGTACTAGTTCTAGGGTGCTGTGTAACGAGGCGGCGGTTTGCCTCAGTGTGTTGCGCTCGATACGCGCGCCGACACTCTCCAGCGCTGGCCACGATACAGATACAATTCCAGCTTGAGCAAGCTCGACACGCCCGGGCCCTGGATGTTATCACAACCCGCTAGATCTAGCTCGTGGAGGGCCTGGAACTCCCACAGAGGAGCCAAGTTGGTGCCCGGGCGTGTCGACCCCATGCTCATGCTCAACTCCTCGAGCTGGCACAGCTGACCTACGCATTCTAGCCCTTCGTCGTCGATCATGTTGAATTGGCTCCGCTCTAGTCGCTGGCTGCAGCGCCACCCCGCGGCGGATGGATGGGCGGTGGTCGCTGTGCCAGGTGGACAAGGGCCTCACGACCCCTGACGGCGGGGCCGATGACGCGGCGGCCGCCAACCGCGATCGCCTCGCGGTACAAAACCTAATAAAGCTGCAAAAGCTAGGAAGCTGGTGGGCGGGGCTTGCGATTGGTGTGCAATGGATGCGGCATGCCGCAAGGGCTGGGAGTACGTAGGAGCGGTGACCGTAGGACAGCACAGATCTGTGCAGTATTCCTTGCGCAAGCAACTCTCGACTTTTTTTGGCAAATAGGCAGCAACCTGTTTTTCAAACCTCTCCGGGCACTTCCGCACTTTTTCTTTTTTGACTCGCAAGCACCTGTGCTGAAGCTTTCTTTGATTAAAAACTGTGCTGAAGCTTCTGATCGTTTTTCTTGCCAAGGCGCGGGTGGGTGAGCCCCCGGTGGTCTGTGCCTGCCTTCTCTAGAAACATGCACGCTCTCTCCCTGACTTCAGCAACTCATAGATCTCCAAGAGTTTGCACACAAAAAAAAGATTCTTTTAGGCTTCATCAGACTATAGCATCAGATCCAAATCCTGGACATGCGCCTCCATAAAGATTCTTTTAATTAATAAAAGCTTTTGTACAAAAGTCAGACCGTTTGGCGCGGTCTGAAGAACACACAGCTCGCGTATTGATGCAAATCTTTCACCTCGGGCACCTGTGGTAAACATGCCAGGCCAACTGTGTCTATTTCTAGGCTGTGCAGGTTTGCCATGAAGCCCGCCGATGCATCCGTACAAAGCCGTCCGTAGCATCGACGCAAGGTCAAGTGCTTGAGTTGCTCTATGTTCTGAAAAATAACAGGCCTATAAAAAGCACAGTGGTTGAAGCACAGGCCCTGCAACCTCGGGGCCAGGCGCCAGATGCCCGCAGCCGGCGCTATGTTGTCGACATTGTCTAGCGAAAACTCGAGTGCGTGACAGGATCACGCCAGTCGCAACATTCTCTTGAATAAAAAATTCCAAAACAAAACCGCTGCGAAATCACGGACTTTGCCAAAAAAAAATTAAAACTGCTGGGGGAAAACAGAAAATCGGCGGCCAAAACAACTGGTTATACGGAAAATTTCTGGGTTCTGCGGGAAAGCCACAAATTTGTGGCCAAAACGCACGGGTTTTGCGGGGGACCGCGCAGATTGCGGGAAACGTCCGGGTTGGCGGGCATTATACAATTTGTTTTCTTTCTCTCCCCCCCCCACCCCTTCATGGACAGGGGCGGGTGGGGGGGGGGGGGTTGGTGACTAAAAAATATTTTAATCCGCCCTTTCCGAATCCGACGGATTCGGAAAAACAGACGGTCACTGGAAAACTTCCAGGTTTTGCGGAAAGGCTGAAAATTCGGGATCAAAACAGCCGGTTTTTGCGGGGAAACATGCAGATCTGCCGCAGAACGCATGGATTTTGCGGAAACCCGCAAATTTGCGAGAGAAAGAGGGCCAGAAAAAGGCAGTTCTCCCGGGTTTTCCGGCAGAAATGACCACATCACTTCCAAAATTCGACTATATCACGCCCCGCGAGAGAGTGTAAAAAAAAAAGAATATTTTTTTATTAAAAGTTCGACAAAGTATTACACTTGGCAGGGACAAGGGGTTTCTGCCCTTGTCATTTCTACTAAAGGAACTAGCAGCTGCGAGCGCATCTCCTTCCAACAAGCGTAGCTATAGCGTGTTGACAAGCCCACGTCCACGCGGAGGGCCAGCTCTTGGCACAAGATCACCAAACGAAGCGGGGTTTCCGTATCTTGAAGTACATAGCCGGAACCCTTGTAGGCGGCCGCCTCGACGCGATCAAATAGCATGGCCACGTAGCCAGCCAGCCCGTGCCGCGTGTCGTTGCCCTGGAACCACGGGCGCGCGTAGGGCCACAAGTCAAACGGGCACTGCCTATTGGTGAGGATCGAGAGGGGCCGCTCGGAACGCACCGCGTCGCCCAACATGCCAGAGCAGACCAAGAATGTCCAGAGCTCGGGCAGGCGGGGCGGCGCGGCCGACGTTGGCGCGAGCCCCAGGGCGGCCCGCGGTCGACCAGCGTCAGGTGCACGGGCGCCAGCAGCCACAGGGCGTCCAGGTCGGCGGCGCTCGGCTGGTCCCACAGATCGAGGGTCGTACACAGCTGTAACTCTAATAAAGGAGGTGAAGCGCCCCCAAGCGGCAGGAGCGTCCGGTGCAGCTGCTCCAGGGCGCCACGCTCCCACCTTCCGGTGTATTCAAAGTTCGGCCGCTGGGATGCAACAATGTTCATACAAACGCTCAGGCTAAGGACATAGGCCCGGGGGGCCGGGGTGCAAGCGCGGTCCCCAGTCGAGCCCGCCCGCGTCCTCCTCTCCGCGCGAAAACGTCCGGTTCCTCCGCTAGCCTCCTGAACAGCCGGTCATTTGGCGCCAAATAATGCCGTCCCGGGGGTAGGGCGTATGATACTGTCAACAAAGGCAGTGCGTCTTCGTTTTCCCGGAAAAGAAACCGTAGGCGCCAATTTGGCGCCGAGTTCTACTTGCGCAAAAAAAAAAATCCCACACAGACGCCCCCAACGCCCGCCGTGAGGAAGACGTCCTCCCCCTTCCCTCTCACTTTCGTCGCCCCTCTCACTTTCGTCGCCTCTGTTCTCCCCTTTGTCCCGCTCCCCCACCGCCAAAGAGAACAGAGGGGAGAGGGAGGAAGAAAGGTGGCTGCGTGGAGAGAGGGGGGAGGGACCGGTCTGTTGGGAAAAGGCGGGTGTGGGGGGGGGGGCCATGCCACCACGAGAGAGACAGGCAGAGACAGAGAGATATGTGACAAGTTTTGTTGTCTCTGGAATTGGAAGGGGAGACAATGCAGTCTGCCGGACCGCGCGTCGTCTACGAGGCAGAAAATACAGAGAGCTCGAGTGTGCTGTGTGAATTGGTGACGAACCTGGAACAATTAAACGCCGCGCTGGCTCGCACACACCCCGACACCGTCGGCCTGTGGCAGACGAAGGCGTGCGAGCTGCTGCAACGCCTGCATGAGAAGCCCGAATTCCAGCAGTGGCTCGCGCAACAAGAGGCGGAGGAAGTGTTCGGGGAGGCCAAGTCAATGGAGCGCGTGCTAGCTAGGTTGCGTGCCTACCAAATTTCGGTCGTGAGCCACCATTACGACTTCCACAAGTTCTTGCAGAAACTGGCGCTGGCGCTAGAAGCGCTGCACCACACCAACTCCGAGTACGGCCGGGAGTACAACCAGCTGGTCCTAGGCCTGCAGCGCAACCACACGATGGAGCCCGACCACGAAATCAGCGAGGGGGACCCGCTGCTGATAGGTCTGCTGGCCTTCCTGGACGTGTACCCGCGCCTGTGCCGGGAGTTGCGGGAGCTAGACCGTTGGCTGGAGCCAGTCGTTGGTACGGGGCCGACGACGGCGGCGGGGCCCGCAGAAGCAGAAGAAGAAGAAGAAGAAGAAGAAGAAGAAGAAAAAGAAGAAGAAAAAAAAAAGAAGAACCTGTGCAGAAGAAGAAGAAGAAGAGGAAGACGACGCACAAGGGCGCAGCAACCGACATTGCTTATGTGGTAGTCAAGGGCTCGCGGGCGCGCTACCAACACTTCGAGCACGTCATCCAGGGGCTGTTGAGGTGTAAGAGTTTGGGCCAGCTGCGGCGCCTGATGCAGGACGTACGGGCGGCCGTGGCTCTCCCGCAGCTGTCGGACGAGCTGCCGCGGGCGTGGCGTAAAGGCGTGCAGAAGTGCCACGCGGTGTACTCGGCCCTGTACGTGGTTTCGGTGTGCCTGCAGGCGGCCGCGGCGGCGTTGGAGGCCCCCGTCAGCCACGGCCAGCGCCGGAACATCCTCGGCGTGCTGCTGGAACCAATAGCAGCGCTGCACCACCGGATCATCGACGCGGGGCTCCCCGCCATAGCGCGCCAGCGCTGGCTGGCGGTGCTGTACCAGTACGCGCGGCTGTGGGCCACGATCCCATCGACAAATACCGCGGTCCTGGACTTCTTCTCGCTGGCGCTGCCGGCGCTGACCGTAGCACTGTGCCCCGTGCTGGTAGCGCCGCAGACCCGTGCACGCGACGCTTTTCTGTTGCAGGGTGCCAACGGGCCTAGAATCCCTGGCCTGACCGCGTACCCGCTGCTGCCGGGCTTGCACCGAACGAGGAAGAAGCCGTATTTCTGCCGCACCCTAACGCCCGGGCTCGGGTGGCCATTGTCGGAACCCACTGCTCTGCGGCTGCTGCGGGACAAGGGCAGCGGACAGCTGTACCTGCCACTGACGGTGGCCCCGGCTACCTTCTACCCACAGGAGGGCCGCTACAGCGAGAGCAGCCCGGTGAACTACCTCGCGGACGCGCTGTGTCGCTGGAGCCAGGTAGTTTGTACAGATGAGGACGGCCCGCGGGCCGAAGTGCCGGGTAGCGTGGGGCAGTTACTGGCACAGCACGCGCAGCCAACCACCAAGGTGTGTGGGCAGCGCGTCGGCGCGCCTGTGGCCGCCAGGACTACCGTGACTGCGGTGCCCAACGAACCGACAGTGTGTTACGCGCGCTTGTACGCGAACGAGCTGGGTTTCCAGCTGCGCGGGGCCGAGGGCAAGGTCAAGGGTGCGCTGCCCGGCAAGTGGCGCAGGGCCTCCGGCCAGCGGACGGTGACGACGTACCTGCAGCGTGACCAGAGCTTGTTCTGTGCGTACCCGACGCAGACGATCCGCAGCGCCGCCGAAAAGCTGGCAGCCAGAGAACAAACTTCCGATCCGTGCAGCGGCTGCCAAACCGACAACTGCAAGCGCTGGCTAACCCAAGCACTGCGAGAAAAGCGCAGCGTGGAGATCTCGTTGCTGTCGGCCCCCGCGTACTGGAAGCTGCAGCCAGTCGAGATGACCGCGTGCAACCAGGACGGCAGCGCGGAGCTCTTTGCGCTGGGCGTCTGTCGTCCGACTCTACCGTCCGTGCCGACCGCCGCTGTCGAGCAGTGCAGCGAGCCCGGCCTCGAAGAAGCGTAAATGTGGCGCGCGCGGGGGGGGGGGGGGGGGGGGAGAGAGAGGGGTGAGGTGGGAAGGAGGGGGGAAACAGAGCCGGTGGTTTTTTTTCTTGTTGTGTTAAAAAAGGTTTTTTTTGTGTGTGTCGAAATCTCAACACGCTGCGGGGGGCCTGCACAAAACCGTTTGGCAAATTCCGTCGAGGTAGCTGATATATTTTTGGGGCAAAATCCGTGATGGTCCACTGCTGCTCCATAAATAGAACCCAATTGGTATTGGGCGGGCGCACTTGGAAAAAATGAGGGGGAGTGTTTTGACGGCTGCAACAACCTGCTGGCGACGGTCAGCCTGGACACTCACGGATTTTACCAAAAAAATTAAAACTTGGGAAAAATTCAGATTCACTGGAAATCACCAGGGTTTTACGGGAAACCCAGAAATTTGCAGCAAAAACAACGGGTTCTACGGAAAACTCTGGGGTTCTGCAGGAAAGCCATAATTTGCGGCTAAAACGCACGGATTTTGCGGGAGACCGCGCAAATTGGGGGAAACGCCCGGATTGGCGGGCAACGTACAATTTGTTCTCTTTTTTTGCCCTCTCTTCCCCTCCCCGCCCCTCTCCCTGAGGGAAAGAGGAGGGGGGGGGGGGGGGGTTGGTGCCTAAAAAAATATTTCTATCAGCCCTTTCCGAATCCGACGGATTCGGAAAAGCAGACGGATTCACTGGAAAACGTCCGGGCTTTGCGGGAAGGCTGCAAATTTGCGGCCAAAACACTCGGCTTTTGCGGGAACATGCAGATCTACCGCAAAAAACGCATAGATTTTGCGAAAACCCGCGCGGCCCTTGGAGAGCAGCACCCAGAAGTTTGTGTTTTTGGAGCACAGCAAGCTTTCGTCGTCGTTACAATCAAACAAGGGCACAGAACTCGTGCGACAGGAAAAGTTGGTGAATCCCGCACAGTAGGAAGTAGGTTTTCTGCTCATGGCCATAGATGCGAAGATGCAGGTAGAGCCTATGGTGCAATTTGTGTTGGCCTCAGGTAGAGGCAAGCTTTTCGACGCGCCTCGTCCGGGTTTTTGCTAATTACAGCTAGCGCCAGCGGGAAGAGCAGCAATTTTACAGAGCGTGGCCGGCTGCCCAGCCTGCGCCCCGCCTCGGGGCCCAGACACTGCCGTGCCCCCGAGCGATTGAAGTGCGGGGGGGCGGGTTTTCTGTTCTTGATTAAAAGAGCTTGACAAGTAATAAAGTCAAGGGCACGATCCTTGCTAGGATTATTTGGCGACAAATTTTGTCAAGGCATTGCCAATGGGAGGGGAGCGCCCCTCTCCCTCTCTTAGTCCTCAGTGCCAAATGTAAGACCGTCGAGCTTTATTAAAAAAATCTTACACTTTCTTGGCGCGCCTCTCGTCCTCCTTTGTGACAGGTTTTTTTGTGTTTTGTTGGGCAAGGTAAAAGAGTAATGATGCCAAAAGAGCAGCAGCAGCGGCGGCTGCGCCGTGAGGCAGGCCCTGCATCGCCCGTGCCTGACTTGCAGCTGGCCAACTCGTTCGTGGATCAGAACCTGACTGCCAGCACTGAGCTCCTCAGAAAAGTGGCGCTTGGTAGCCAAGACTTGGGTCGCGAAAGGTTGGAGCAGGAGCGGCTCTCGAGCCAGCGGGCATGCGAGATTCTGCGCCAGGAAAACGCAGCACTCAGGACAAGGCAGGCAGAGCTGTTGGCAGCCAATTTGCGACTAGCTCAGAAGGTTCAGCACATAACTCAACAGAACGCAGACAGGGAGGCGCTGTCTGTTGCAAAATCCGCCCTGGAGGCCAAGCTCGAGGAACTTGCTCGGGAACTGTCGGACTGCTTGGCGGCGGCGGCGGGGCTACAGCAGCGGAACGAGGTCCTGGTGGCGGAAAACGTACGCTTGCAAGAAAGCTCTGCCTCGAACTCCGAGCTGCGCCAAAAAAACGAAGCGCTGCGCTTGCGGTTGCAGCAGGAGGTAGACTCCAATCTTAGGCTTGTAGGGCAGGAGCTGCGTTGGCAACAAGAGCTCGCGCAGCTGCAAGCCAGCGTGGCAAAACTGCGCGAAGAAGCAGCGCAGCTAGCTCGGGGCAAGGTCGAAGCAGAGAACGAACTGAGGCAGGCCGCGCTAGCGGCGCAGCGTCAGCTGCAGGCCTGCCAGCAGGCGGGCGAGCAGACCCAAAACGCGTGCGAGGAGTGGCGAAGCAAATGCGAGCAGCTGGAAAAGCGGGTGCGTGAGGTTGAGTCCCAACGCGAAGACGGGGTGCCAGAGCTGGCGGCCCTGCGACTAGAGATTGAGCGACTTAAACAGGCCAACTCAGATCTGCAAGCCCTCACAGGCAGGCTCAGTCTCTGCGCGCTGCCGAGCGCTAGACAAGGCACCGACGCAGCCGCCAGCAGAGACGGAAGCGGCAGCAGCAGCAGCGACAGCAACCGAGGCCCCGACTTTTGTCGGCTTGTGCATTGGGGACGACGCCAGATTGTTTATTTTACTCTGCGCGTGCGCGGGCTAGCTCACGACAGGTACTTTGGGGTTGTTGACAGCAATGGACGCCGAGTCTACGAAAGCGTCGTAGATTTTAGAAGCGCCCTCGATTTTCTCAACCAAGTCGTGCCCGAGCCAACGCCGCCAGATCCGAGCATTCCCTCACACGAACAAGAGCTCATGGTCGAAAACTATAGACGTGGTTTCTTGAAATATTACACCCCCCAAGGAACTCGCAGGCCCGAGTGGCAGGACCCTTTAGGGGGGTGGCAAGCGGACCCTTTTGTACCACAGGACTAATAAACAATCCTTCCTGCTTTTTCTTTGCTTAGGGAAGGGAAGAGAGAAAACAAAAAAAATCCTGTCTGAGAAGAAGGAAAGGGGTATTGCCAAAAAATTTAAAACTCTTGGGAAAAATTCAGATTCACTGGAAATCGCCCGGGTTTTACGGGGAACCCGGAAATTTGCGGCAAAAACGACTGGTTCTACGGAAAACTCTGGGGTTCTGCAGGAAAGCCACATTAAAAATTTTGCAGCCGAAACACACGGGTTTTGCGGGGGACGGCGCAAATTGGAGGAAACGTCCGGATTGGCTGGCAACGTACAATTTGTTCTCTTTCTTTGCTCTCCCCCCTCCCCGCCCCTCTCCCTGGGGGAAAGGGGGGGGGGGTTGGTGCCTAAAAAAATATTTTTATCCGCCCTTTCCGAATCCGTCGGATTCGGAAAAACAGACGGATTCACTGGGAAACGTCCGGGTTTTGCGGGAAGGCTGTAAATTTACGGCCAAAACACTCGGTTTTTGCGGGGAACACGCAGATCTGCCGCAAAACGCATGGATTTTGCGGAAACCCGCAAATTTGCGAGAGAAAGAGGGCCCGAAAAAGGCAGTGCTTCCGGGTTTTCCGGCAGAAATGTCTTTTTCTAGCCACATCACTTCCGAAATTCGACTATATCACGCGCCGCGAGAGAGTGCAAAAAAAAAGAGAATATTTTTTTTTTAATTAAAAGTTCGACAAAGTATTACACTTGGCAGGGACAAGGGGTTTCTGCCCTTGTCATTTCTACTAAAGGAACTAGCAGCTGCGAGCGCATCTCCTTCCAACAAGCGTAGCTATAGCGTGTTGACAAGCCCACGTCCACGCGGAGGGCCAGCTCTTGGCACAAGATCCCCAAACGAAGCGGGGTTCCGTATCTTGAAGTACATAGCCGGAAATGTCACTCAACGGATTTTGGCTGTATGGGTCGCTCCTGAGAGCCGCCAGGGTTTCTTTGAGCTCCAGAACCAGCTTGTTCCACGGGGGGGTGCAAGGAACCCTTGTAGGCGGCCGCCTTGACGCGATCAAATAGCATGGCCACGTAGCCAGCCAGCCCGCGCCGCGTGTCGTTGCCCTGGAACCACGGACGCGCGTAGGGCCACAAGTCAAACGGGCACTGCCTATTAGTGAGGATCAAGAGGGGCCGCTCGGAACGCACCGCGTCGCCCAACATGCCAGAGCAGAGCAAGAATGTCCAGAGCTCGGGCGACAACTCAGGCGGGGCGGCGCGGCCGACGTTGGCGCGAGCCCCAGCGTCGGCGGAGATATGCTGCCTCAGAGCTGCGCCAGCACGGCGCCGGCCGGCCAGTCCTGCGAGTGCCAGGGAGGGCCGCGGTCGACCAGCATCAGGTGCACGGGCGCCAGCAGCCGCAGGGCGTCCAGGTCGGCGGCGCTCGGCTGGTCCCACAGATCGAGGTCGTACAGCCGTAGCTCTAAAAAAGAAGGTGAAGCGCCCCCAAGCGGAAGGAGCGTCCGGTGCAGCTGCTCCAGGGCGCCACGCTCCCACCGCCCGGTGTATTCAAAGTTCGGCCGCTGGGATGTCATGTTCATACAAACGCTCAGGCTGAGGACATAGGATTGTAGCGCCGGGATGCAAGCGCGGTCCCAGTCGAGCCCGCCCGCGTCCTCCTCGGTTGCGAGCTTTTGCATCACCTCAATCAGGTCTTGTGGTTGCATGCCACATCCCGCAACCACGCGCCGCAGCCGCGGCCAACGTACCGGCCGCGGCCCTACAGGTAGCACCAGGCCATCCTCCGCGTCCGTGACGTAGAGGATGGCCTCGGAACTCCCTAAAACTTCGCACACCTCGAGCGTCGGGGCCAACAGTTCAAAGCCCCTGCCCCACAACCGAGGGCCGCCGCAGTCGACTAGTTGCAGGCACCGCAACGGCGGCACGGGGTCCGGCTGCGGCCACAGCGCGCTCACTCCGCGCGGCCCAAAGTACATCGACTCTAGACGCAGTTCTTGTACACCAGGCAGACTGTGGCGTAGCGCCTCTTCGAGCGGCGGCCTGATATCGAATGCACACTCTTCTAGCTCATACTCATTTTCGAGCGTGAGGAATAAGGCCACCAGCTGGCTCGCGCCACATTCTGTCCAAACCCTCAAAAGCTCGGCGGCCGCGTACGCGTCACACTCCAGGGACAGGTGCGTGACGTGGCGAAACCAGCGAAGAGCTAGCTGCAACAAGCACCGCTTCCGCGGGAGAATAGGAACCTGTATGGGCAGACGGTTTCGGCTATAGTTGAGCGTGAGTGACGTGCAGAGCTGGGGGTAAACAACCAGCTCCTCGGCAGCTGCTAAGATGTTCTCGGGCAGGTCGACTGTAGAAGTTGCGTCGTTGAGGGCTAGGGCCAGCCACAGCTGAGGCAGCAGGTACACATCTAGCTGCTGTTTCCAGGCTTTTGATGTCCGCAGCAAGGAGACCAGGTCCTGTTTCGCCAGCAGCCCTGCTCCGTGCGAGAAGAAAACTTCTTGCCAATCGTTGAGGGCGCTAGGGGCAACAGTGCACTGGCGCTTGCACGGGCGCATCTTCCTCCCTAATGAAATGTTAATTCTCTTAGAGGTTTTCCGGGGAAACACACATAAGGTAAATTGGCGACAAATTTCATTCGAGAAACGGGAAAGAGAAAAAGTCCAGTTCGCAAAGAAATGTTTGAGGAAGGCGCCGGGGGAGATGAAAGGGAAGGGGAAGGGGAAGGAGGAGGGGGAGCCCCTTCCCCTTTCTCTCCCCCACTCCCCCTCCCGTCTCCCCCCTCCCCTTCTCTCTTCTACTCCCCGTTCTCTCTTCGAAGGAGAAAGGAGGGGGGGATATGAAAAACTTGTCATTTGCGCAACAACAAAAAAAGTACTTTGGCGCGCGTTTTTTCCACGGGAAGACATAGGTTACCCCGAGGAAAGAGACCGGAGCGGCCGGTAGTTTTTCCGGGGAAACATACACAAGCAAATTTGGCGACAAGTTTCATTCGAGAAACGGGAAAAAGAAAAAGTTCAGTTCGCAAAGAAACGTACGGGGAAGGCGCAAGGGGAAAAGGGAAGGGAAGGAGGGGGGAGGGAGGCACCCGCTCCCCCCTTATTTTCCCCTTCCCCTTTCATTCCCCCGCTTTCCCTACTCCCCCGTTCTCCCCCCCTCCCCCTTCTCTTCCCGCTCCCTCTTCTCCCCAAAGGGGGGGGGAGGGGAATATGAAAAACTTGTCATTTGCGCAAAAAAAAAGAGAAATTTTTTTATTAAAAGCTCGACAAAGTCTTACACTTGGCACTGAGAACGGGGAGCGGGAGCGGGAAGGGGAAGAGCAGGGGCACGCGAAGAAAGTATACAATACGCTGAATTAAAGCTCGACAAAGTCGTGCACTTTGCACTGAAAACTAGGAGATTAAGAGGGAAGGGGAAGGGGGGGGTGCTTAGTGGAGACGTTTCATGTATTTATTTTTTTGTTGTAGCTTCTGCGCCCTTCCCTCTCCTTTCCCCTTGTTCTTTGAGCCCCCCGGGCTCAGGGGGCTCAAGTGGGAGGGGAGAAAAAAAAGTGGGGGGGGGGGGCATTCCCCCCCCCCCATCTTTCCTCGCCTCCTTTCTCTCTCCCTTCTTCTCGAAAAGGGGGGGGCGCCCCCCCCCCCCCCCCCCTGCGGCCCCCCCCCAAAAAGTTTACGTAGCTTTGCTTCCCCCTATAAAGCCACAAATCAAAGTATTCACTTTGTGACCAGGTACAGGCATGGCCCTGCCCTTGGCTTTATGGGCCCTGCATCTACCACAAACTCCGTCTAAGTCATCCAAAGAGTGACTTCTCCAATGAGGCGGCGCACTCTCTGGGACCAGACAGCATGGGCCCCCGAGCTATCCCTGCGTGCTGCGCCAGCGGGCAGGCCCCGAGAGGAAAAAGCCCGAGAGAAGAAGTTCAAACCCGCACGGCCTCCTCTAGAGGCAGTCTTAGCGTATGCGCCGTTCTGGACTGAGTCCGGGGGGCAAGGCCCCCCGAGCCCCTCTTTCAGCCCGCGCCGGCGGGCTGGTACGAGCTAGCAACTGAGCAAGGCCCGCAGGAGACCTCCTGGCAGTCGCGACTTGCACTGCTGCCCGCAACTCAGGTCAACGCGCGACGCAACGCAGCCAAGGCAAAAGAGACACAGAAGGTGCCTAAAAAAAAGTTTAGTCTCAACAAGAAAGCGGGCAAGACGCCCCCGCTGAAAACATTCACGTGCAGAATCTATCCGAAGACCAAGGATAAGGAAGTCAGGCGGGATTGGCTGCCGGGGGGCATGCCCCCCGCGCCCCCCCTTAAAGCCCAGCGTGCTTCCCTCCAGCCCGCGTCAGCGGGCTGGTAAAAAGAGGCGGCGCCAAGAACCCAAGGAGGAAAAGCCCGGCAAGCACAAGAGACTAAAAAAGGAAGAGAAGCAGGCTGAGAAAGACAAGGAAGAGAAGGAGGAGACGCCCGAGGAGATCAAAGCCAGAAAAGCCAGGGAACGTCAAGAACAAAAGGAGCGCCGAGAGAAAAGAAGGGCCGAGATGGGCGGTAGAATGCGCTGTTTGGGCGACTTCGATCTAGATACTCTGCGCCTGCGGTTTGTGAAAGAAGGTAGCGAATTTGTGCGAGCCAGACCGTGGCTTCTCAACGTGCCCTATGACATCCGCGAAGTGGCCATCCGGGATCTGCAAGCGGCGAGAGCCTCGGCCATCTCAAATCTTAGCCAGAAGGGCAAGTTCTTTCACTGGAAAAGAGTGAACTTCCGCAATTGGGGAGAGCGCAGGTCTACGATCGCGATCTCGCACACAGTCTGTGGGCGCCAGCGGGGCTTCTTTGCAGGCTTTCTGAGACCCGGGGGGCAAGCCCCCCGCGCCCCCCCTTGCTACCCTTTCAGCCCGCGGCAGCGGGCTGGACTCCAAGCGTGTAGTAAGCATCGATCCGGGCGTGCGGAGCTTTCTGACCATGTACCACGCGGACTCGGGCGCGATAACCGAATGGGGCCGCGGGTCTATTGCACGCGTCTACCGTCTGCAGAAACACATCGACAATCGGCTAAGCAAGGTTGGGCTACTGGCTAAGGACAGCAGCAAAAAGCGCAACCGCTGGCGCCGGGGGGCGTGCCCCCCGCGCCCCCCCCCCCCCCTCTCCCCCTCGCACAGGCCTTCCAGCCCGCGCCAGCGGGCTGGAGGGACATCAAAGCCGCCAAAACGTACAGCTGCCAGTGGTGCGCTCTGCAGCACGGACGCGACATGAACGCCAGTCGCAACATCCTTGTAAGACTGCTGGCCTTGGGTCAGCAGGATTTATATTAGTTTGTTTAGGTTCTAGACCTCGCACCAAAACCGATCTCAGGTCGGTTTTGGTTGCTTTGCTTCGATCGGGGCCTCTGAGGAGAGAGGGGGATGTGCCGCGTGCTGCCCTTTCTCTCTCCCAGCTGTAGGAATCTCTGAGGGGGTTCACCCACTCAAGATTTCAATCCGATCCGCACGGTGCTCCGCTCCTGGTTTTCAGTGCTCAAGTGTAAGACGGTCGAGCTTTAATTCAGCGTATTCTTTTTCGCACTCTCTTAGCGCGCGAGCAGAGCACAGACGGTGCCGGCCAGGGTTCTAACATAAGCTACCACAGCAACATGACGTGGGCCGGATGCTGCGGCAGCCTGAGGGTGCAGTTGCAAGTGTCACGTGTAATGCCTTGTCGAGTTTTAATTAAACAGACTTTTCTTGCACTTTCTTAGCGCGCCCCTACCCCCCCCCCCTTCCCTCTCCTAGTTCTCAGTGCCAATAGTAAAACTTTGTCAAGGATTTCTTTTTAATTATTTCTTTCTTGTACGTTCTTAGCGCGCAAACAAGGGATGAGGAGAGAGGGGGGGGGGATAGCAGGGGACAAGGGGAACAGAGGGACAAGAGGGGGGACAGGGGAAAAGCACACCCCTCCCCCTTCTTCCCCCCTTCCTCTTCCTCCCTCCCTCTCCCTTTCTCCCCCCCCCCCCCGTCTGTTCCCTTTGTTGTCAGGCAAGAAAAATTTTTTCCTCTTTAATTTCATATTTTTCTGACCTTGCGCACGGTGCTTTGCTCCTAGTTTTCAGTGCCCAAGTGTAAGACCGTCGCGCTTTAATTCATCGTATTCTTTTTCGCACTCTCTTGGCGCCCCCCTCCCTCCCCCTCCCCTTTACATTTGTCTTGTGCCTCCCCTCCCTCTACCCCTGAGCCCGGGGCTCAAAGAGCAGGGGGCAGATTTGCAACAAAAACTAAGCAAATTCCACTGAGCCCATGGCGGGGCATTTCCCTCCCCCTCTGTATTCTCTTAGTTTTCAGTGCCGAAGATTAAAACTTTGTCAAGGATTTCTTTTTATTAATTTTTTTTACATTCTTAGCGCGCCCCTCCCCCACCTCTTTTCATATTCCCGCGGATCTTGCGCACGGTGGTCGAGCTATGGCACGTACAGGGCGCCGTCGGGGAAGTGAGGCCTTTGTCGTCGTGGCACATTGACCACAGCCCATCCATCCATCCTCCGCAGGGTCGTGCTGGAGCACGGTGATCTGCTCCTAGTTTTTAGTGCCCCCAAATGTAAGACCGTCGAGTGGGCCGAATGCTGCGGCAGCCTGAGGGTGCCGTTGCAAGCGTCAAGTGTAAGACTTTGTCGAGTTAGTTTTTATTAAAAAGGACTTTTCTTGCACTTTCTTGGCGCCCCACTTCCCCCTCTTCCCTCTCCCACTCCCTGTTCTCAGACGGGGGACTAAGATAATTCGTGCTCCCCCCCTGCCTCTTCCTCTCTCCCCTCTACTCCATCCTCCCCTGAGCCCAGGGCGCTCAGGGAGTAGGGGAGGGGAAGAGGGGAAGGGTGAATGGCGCAGAAGCTACAAACAAAATAAATACATGCAACGCCTCCATAAACCCCCCCTATGCCGGGCGCCTTTCTCCCTCCCCTCTTACTAACGGGGCGGGAGGAAAGATAGATTAATCCTCCCCGGCCCCTTCCCCTCTTGGTTCTCAGTGCCAAGATTAAAACTTTGTCAGGGATTTTTTTAATTTTTTGTGCATTTCTTTAGCGCGCCCCTGCCCTCCCCCTCCCGCTCCCGATTCTCAGACAGTGAGAAGGGAACGGGGGGGGGGGGGGGGAGGAAGCACATTCCGCCCTTCTTCCCCCCTTCTGTTCCCTTTGTTGTCGGGCAAAAATTTTTTTTTTCCTCTTTTCATATTTTGCTGACCTTGCGCACGGTGGCCGAGCCATGGCACGGACAGGACGCCGTCTGGGCAGTGAGGTTTTTGTCCTCCTAGCACATTAACCACCGCCCATCCATCCGCAGCAGGGTCGTGCCGGAGCACGGTGCGTAAGATCTGCGGAAGTAGGAAAAATATGAAAAGTGGAAAAGAATTTTTTTTGGAACGCGTTTGCACACACAAACAAGGGACGAGGGGATGGGGGGATAGCAGGGGATAAGGGGAACAGAGGGACGAGAGGGGGGAGAGCACACCCCGCCCCTCCCTGTACACGTTCTCAGACGGGGGGTGGGGGCAAGACAAATCGTGCTTGATCCTTCCCCGCCCCTTCCCTCTTCCTTTCTTAGTTCTCAGTGCCAAGATTAAAATTTTGTCAGTAATTTTTTTTTCGCGTGATTTTTCTTGTACACCGGCGAAGCGCGCCCCTACCCTCCCTTCCCCTGCCTCTTCTTCTCTTCCCTCTACTCCTTCCCACCTCCCTAATCCCAGGGGGCTCAAGGAGCGGGGGGAGGGGGTAAGACAGATTGATCCTCCCCGGCCCCTTCCTCTCTTGGTTTTCAGTGCCAAAGATTAAAACTTTGTCAAGTATTTCTTTTTTCGCGTGATTTTGTTTACACCGGCGAAGCGCCCCTCCCTATGAGTCTTACGCTCAGCGCTGAGAACGGGGAGTGGGAGAGAAAAGTTAAAAAAAAAATTTAAAATTAAAACTCGAAAAAGTCTTAGACTAGACAAAGCTGGTCATGTCACAAGAAAAAGGGGGGCGCTAGTTTTTTCTGGGGAAACACACATTCGAAATTTGGCGGCAAATTTATTTTGTAGAAACGAGAAAGAGAAAAAGTCTCCCCCTTCCCCCTTCTCTCCCTTTTCCCTGCTCTTTGAGCCCCCCGGGCTCAGGGGGCTCAAGTGAGAAAAAGAAAAAAGGGGGAGGGGGGGGGGCACTCCCCCCCACACACACAACCTGCCCCTTCCTTCTCCCTCTCTTAGTTCTCAGTGCCAAGACTAAAATTTTGTCAGCAAATTTTTTTCGCGTGATTTTTCTTGTACATTCTTAGCGCGCCCCTACCCTCGCCTTTCCCTCTCCCGCTCCCGATTCTCAGACGGGGGACTAGAAAAATTCGTGCTCTCCCCTCCCCCCCTCCCCTGCCTCTTCTTTTCTCTTTCCCCCCCCTCCCATTCCCCGGAGCCCGGGGGGCTCAAAGAGCATGGGACAGAATTGCAACAAAAACTAAGAAGATTCCACTGAGCCCATGGCGGGGAGCACTCCCCCCCCCCCCCCCTGTATGCTCAAATCCTTTCTGCCACCCTTCCCTCCCCCGCGCCCATGGGGCTCAAGGAGCAGGGGAGAGGGGGGGGGGGGGGGGCGCAGAAGCTGCCAAAGAAATAAATACATGCAACGCATCCACTAACCGACCCCGCCCCTCCCCTTTCCTCTTCCTCTCTCTCAGTTTTCAGTTTTCAGTTTTGTCGAGTTTTAATTCAGCGTAGTTTTTGTTTTGTACTTTCTTGGCGCGCCCTCCCCCTTGCCCCTTTGCTCCCCCGCTCCCGATTCTCAGACAGTGGACCAAGACAATTTGTGCTTCCTCCTTCCCTGCCTCTTCCCTATGCGTTTGCACGCGCAAACAAGGGACGAGAGAGGGGGGGGGGGGGGGTAGCAGGTGACAAGGGGAACAGAGGGACGAGGGACGGGGGGGCGGGGGGATAGCAGGGGACAAGGGAAACAGAGGGACGAGAGGGGGGACGGGGGGAAAGCACACCCCTCCTCTTTCTTCCCCCCTTCCTCTTCCTCCCTCCCTCTCCCTTTCATCCCCCCCGCCTGTTTCCTTTGTTGTCAGGCAAGAAATTTTTTTTTCCTCTTTTCATATTTTTCTGACCTTGCGCACGGTGGCCGACCCATGGCACGGAAGGACGCCGTCGGGGTAGTGAGGCTTTTGTTTTTCTGGCACATTGACACTGCCCATCCATCCGCCGCAGGGTCGTGCTGGTGCACGGTGCTTTGCTCCTAGTTTTCAGTGCCCAAGTGCAAGACCGTCGAGCTTTAATTCATCGTATTCTTTTTCGCACTCTCTTGGCGCCCCCCTCCTCCCCCCTCCCCTTTACATTTGTCTTGTGCCTCCCCTCCCTCTACCCCTGAGCCCGAGGCTCAAAGAGCAGGGGGCAGATTTGCAACAAAAACTAAGCAAATTCCACTGAGCCCATGGCGGGGCATTTCCCCCCCCCCCTCTGTATTCTCAAATCCTTTCTGCTGCCCTCCCCCCTTCCCTCTTACCGACGGGGGGAAGGGGGGGGGGGGGGCAGGATAGATTAATCCTCCCCGGCCCTTCTTTCTCTTAGTTTTCAGTGCCGAAGATTAAAACTTTGTCAAGGATTTCTTTTTATTAATTTTTTTACATTCTTAGCGCGCCTCTCCCCCACCTCTTTTCATATTTTTCTGACCTTGCGCACGGTGGTCGAGCTATGGCATGTACAGGACGCCGTCGGGGTAGTGAGGCCTTTGTCGTCGTGGCACATTGACCACCGCCCATCCATCCATCCTCCGCAGGGTCGTGCTGGAGCACGGTGATCTGCTCCTAGTTTTCAGTGCCCCTAAATGTAAGACCGTCGAGTGGGCTGGATGCTGCGGCAGCCTGAGGGTGCCGTTGCAAGTGTCAAGTGTAAGACTTTGTCGAGTTTTAATTAAAAAGGACTTTTCTTGCACTTTCTTGGCGCTCCACTCCCCCTGTCCCTTCCTTTTCCTTCTCTTTCTCTTGCTCTCAGTGCCAAGATTAAAACCTTGTCAGGGATCTTTTTATTAATTTTTTGTATATTCTTAGCGCGCCCCTACCCTCTCCCTTCCCTCTCCCACTCCCTGTTCTCAGACGGGGAACTAAGACAATTCGTGCTCTCCCTCCCCCCCTCCCCTGCCTCTTCTTCTCTCCCCTCTACTCCTTCCCACCCCCTGAGCCCGGGTGGCTCAAAGAGCAAGGAGCAGAATTGCAACAAAACTAAGTTGATTCCACTAAGCTTTCCCGGGGAAACAGCCGTAAGCGCCAATTTGGCGCCAAAATCTACTTGCGCAAAAAGAAATTCCCACACAGACGCTCGGCTGGGCCGCCGTGAGGAATACGTCCTCCCCCTCCCTCTCACTCTCGTCGCCCCTCTCACTCTCGTCGCCCCTCTCACTCTCGTCGCCCCTCTCACTTTCGTCGCCCCTCTCACCTTTGTTGCCCCGCTCCCCTTTGCTCTGCACCTCCCTGCCTCTACGGAAGGTGAGAGGGCTGAAAAACATTTTCGTGTGAGTAAAAGGCCCGCGGGTTTCTCCCCGCGGGAAAACGTCCGATTTCTCTGCTAGCCTCCGGAACGGCCCCCCAAGCTAAATTTGGCGCCAAATTGTGCCGTCCGGAGGTAGGGTGCGTGATACGGTTGAAAAATGCAGTACGTCTTAGCTTTCCCGGGGAAACAGCCGTAAGCGCCAATTTGGCGCCAAAATCTACTTGCGCAAAAAAAATCCCACACAGACGCCCCAACGCCGCCGTGAGGAAGACGTCCTCCACCTCCCTCTCACTCTCGTCGCCCCTCTCACTTTCGTCGCCCCTCTCACTTTCGTCGCCCCTCTCACCTTTGTCGCCCCTCTCACCTTCGTCGCCCCTCTCACCTTTGTCCTCTGCTTGTTCCTCTCCCCCTCCCCTCGTCCCTCCTCAGAGCGCGTGCAAACGCGTTCCAAAAAAAATTGTTGCTTTCCACTTTTCATATTCCCGCAGATATTTCCGCATATCCTTGCAGAGGGGAGAGGCAGGGAAGGAGGAGCAGGGGCGCGCCAAGAAAATGTAATTTACGCTGAATTAAAGCTCGACTGTGTCCTGTCCGTGCCATAGCTCGGCTACCGTGCGCAAGATCCGCGGAAATATGAAAAGAGGAAAAGAATTTTTTTTTTGCCCGACAACAAAAAAAACAGACGAGGGGAAGAAGGGGGGAGGGAGTAGAGGGAAGAGAGGAAGAGGGGTAGGGGCGCGCTTCGCCGGTGTACACGAAGAATCACGCAAAAAAAATCCCTGACAAAGTTTTAATCTTGGCACTGAGAACCAAGAGAGGGAGCGGGAAAGGGAAAGGGACGCGCCAAGAGAGTGCGAAAAAGAATACGCTGAATCAAAGCCCGACGGTCTTACACTTGGGCACTGAAAACTAGCTGCTGGCACCGTGCTCCAGCACGACCCTGCGGCGGATGGTACTGCCCCCGTAATCAATGTGCCAGGAGGACAAGAGCCTCACTACCCGACTGCGTCCTGTCCGTGCCATAGCTCGGCCACCGTTCTCAAGGTCAGAAAAATATGAAAAGAAAAAAAAATCTTGCCCGACAACAAAGGGAACAGACGGGGGGAAAGAAGGGGGGGGGGGGGGGGTGAAGAAGGGGGCGGGGTGTGCTTCCCCCCCTTCCGGTCCCTTTTCACTGTCTGAGAATCGGGAGCGGGAGCGGGAGGGGAGGGCAGGGGCGCTCTAAGAAATGTACAAAAAAAAATAAAAAAAAATCTCTGACAAAGTTTTAATCTTAGCACTGAGAACCATGCGGCAGCCTGAGATTTTCAACGGCACCCTCAGGCTGCCGCAGCAGCATCCTGTCCACGTCATGTCGCTGTGGTAGCCTATGTTAGAACCCTGGCCGGCACCGTCTGTGCTCTGCTCGCGCGCCAAGAGAGTGCAAAAAAGAATAACATGGGCCGGATGCCGTTGCAAAGTGTCAAGTGTAATGCCTTGTCTAGTTTTAATTCAGCGTGATTTTTCTTACACTTCCTTGGCGCCCCCCTGCCTCTTCCTCTCTCCCCTGAGCCAAGTTTCGGATTTTTCGACAACACTGCCTTTTTCGCGAGCTTTTATTAAAGTAGTTGTTATTTTGGCGACACTGGGGCACCTTGCCTGCGCCATACGCTATTCGTCCCGAGAACAAAGCGGGCACGCGCACAATCAGACCGGGCGGGAGCCTGCAGCTTGTAGTCTCTGTAATTTCCGTATACTTGACCTCAAGTTCTTGCTTTTGCTCCAAGAGCGAGATCTGCCTAGCATAATTGCCAATAATCTGATGTAGTCTTATCAACTTCTGGCCTAGCTCTTGATCTGGAGACTCAGGCTCATCGTCTGCAGGGCCCTGGCGAAGCTTTAGTTCGAGCACTTGCAGATCTTTTTGCACAAGGGCCAAATCCTCGTGGCGTTTCCGGAGTTCCAGGGAGCGCCTCTCCCGTTCGGACTGAGCCTGCAAACTCAAGTTGTCCCAAAGAAACCTGTGTTGCAAATGCAGCGAGCCATCTTTCTCCACCGTCGCCTTTACTGCCTTGCCTTGCAGCTCAAACATGTGCTCCCCGACACCCGGAACCTTGGTAAGAACATTCATGTCAAGGGCAGAGAAGAGTTCGCCCCCGGAGCAGGTCCCGTCCATGTTGCACCTCGCACCTGAATATGTAAGCACACGGGAAAGAAAAGGGGCAGGGATGAGGGAGAGGCACAACCCTGTGCTTAGCCTCCCCCCCGCGTTTGAGAACTTGGACAGGAATGGGGAAGGGGGGGCTTAGTGGAGGCGTTTCATGTTTTTTTTAAGAAAACCTTGTAGCTTCTGTGCCCTTCCCCTGTTCTTTGAGCCCCCCGGGCTCAGGGGGCCCAGGTGGAGGGAAGAGAAAAGAAGGGGGGGGGGGGCGCCCCCCTCCCTATATGGGCTCCAAAAAAGTTTACATATTCTTGCTCCCCTTGTAGGAGAGGGGGGGGCGCCAAGAAAGTGAGAAATCTTTTTTTATATTACATCTCGACCGTCTTACAATTGACACTGAAAACTAATAGAGAGATAAGCACGATTTGCCTTTAAGATCAAAGAGATAGTCCACCCATGAGAGCACGCCATCTCTGGGAGCTGCTAAGGGGCGGCGCTGACCTAGAGTCGGGGGCCAGCCCCGCCCGCAAGCAAGCGCGCGGGCTAAAAAAGGAAGCGTCATTTAGGCGCCACCGAGCGCAAGCAAGCCGGGGCCTGGCTGAGCGCGTTGAGGTACCAGATCGAGCACGGCTTACAAGCCGTAGCGCTGGACGTGGCGATCCTTGGGCGTCCTCACGTGCTCAAAACCCTGGCCCATGTTATGAAGAAGCACAAAGGCAAGTTTGACTTAAAGCTGCGCCTCAGCAAGGAAGAACACTTTGAGGAAAAGAGCCGAACCGTTTGCCAAAGCCTAGCGTGGCTTGCGTATCCACTGGCGCGCAGCCTGAAGCTGCAAGGACTGCGCGGAGGTTCTTACAAGCTGCCGCCCCACAGTGAGGGAAGTCTGGTGCTGGTCGATTGCCAAGAAGCCACCTTGGTGCTTGGAAGCCCGCCCAAGCAGCTGAGTCTGGTGGACTGCGTGGCTTGCAAAACGGCTCTAAACCCAATCCCAATCTACTCGGAGACGGGCTGGTCCGACGACGACGACGACGAAGTCAAAGACAGAGGGCTCAGGCTCAAATACACGCTCGGAGCGGGCGTTTTCAAACTTCGCAATCGGATCGGGCGCCGGCTTTGGCACAGAAGTGAATTGAAGGTAGAAGACCTGGAAATGCAGCAGAGTTTGGCTCACGCCAGGACCTGAGCTGGCCCGGCTTGGATTTATCCTACTACAAATACGTTTCTGTTTACTCGCTTCGAATCCGCTTCAACGGAGCCGCCGCCAACGGCAAACTAGCACGCCTCTTGGCAGAGGCAGGCTCGCCGCGGGACATAGGGCGTTTGGTGACAGAGTATGTTCCGTCGACCTGCATCGTGGGGGGCAAGCGGTTGCGTCGTAGCTTGTGGGGGGGCCGTACACCTAAAGTGCATTCAGGTGAGCTGTGTGATGTGTATGATGAACGTAACAGCACAGTGGGCGCGTTAGAGTTGGAGGGGTTCGCTCTGGGGGCTGACGTGCCCGATGTGCTTAGTGATTTTCTGAAACCTTTCACGGAAAAGAGGCTCCGATTGGTCAATTGCACGCTTGCGCCGCCGACAAACGCGCTAGCTTGGGAAGAGGCTTTTCGAAAGACGACTGTCGGGCTAAAAGAACTTTCTTGGCACGGTTGCAAATTCGTCGACGATAGGTTTCTCGCTCTGATGTTTGGAGCACGGCGGGACCAGAGCACGAGCCTAGAAAGCCTGGACCTCAGTGGCACGCGCGTCGAGTCCCTGCCTCCCAGGCTGCTGGCACTGCTCCCCAAGCTCCAGAGCCTACACCTACCTAGCCTCGACGTGCTGGACGCCTGCCTCCGCGCCGGGCCTGACTTGTCGGTCCTGGCGTGCCTGCAAGAGCTGCGAGTTGATCGGGCCTTGGATGGGAAATCCCTGTCCAAGTACTTTGGTTTATTCAAGAATATGCGCTGGCTGGAACTAAACCTAACGAAAAACACTGAGCTTTGTGAGCTACGCCTATTGCAAGAGATATGGCACGCCTGGCCTCGACTAACCCGCTGGTGCCTGCGCGACGACGCGGGCGGGGGCATGAACTTTCAATGCGCCCAAGCGCTGCACCGGCTGGGCGAGCTTGGGCGCGGCTCGGCTCGCGGCACACTCACCCTGGACCTGCGAGGCACCAGGCTAGACCTGGATCAGCTGGCACAGTTGCAGACGTGGGGCGGGACCATTTGCTTGTTTGACCTACCCAGATCGGATTGATTGCGTGGGGGCTGGAGGGGAACGGCGCAGAAGCTAGAAAAAAAATTTAATTAAAAAAAAAATTCCAACAAAGTTTTGCATTTGATACCGAGAGAACAAAAGTGGAGACGGAGGGGCGGTGAGGGGCACAACTCGGTGTGTAAGGTAAGGTTCTCTTGTCAACAGGCTCTCTCTCTCTCTCTCTCTCTCCCTCTCTCTCAGGTTCGTGTCGACAGACTGAGAGGTTCTTTTAAGCTGTCCAAGCGCTCGTGGTGTATTGGCAGAAAGTGTACATCCGTTGTACAAAAATAAACGGCGACCGCCATGGCCACCATTAATAGGACCAGAACTACTGTACACAACACAAACGCCGTCGTCCGACCCGTTACGTAAGAGCCCGGGCCCAGCAGAAGACAGCCAGTATCTGGACGACGAGTCGCATTAACCACGTCGCCGAGCTTCGGCACGCTCTCGGCCGAGCCCAAGAACAGAGGTACACTGCATTGTAGAGATTGGGGGTACTATCATACAATACCCAACCCTCCCCCTCCCAACCCCTCCCCTGTCGAACGGCAAGAGTGCGCCCACCCCGGCATAAGCTGTCAGCGCCAAAGCGTTGGTCATTAATTTGTTGTTCGGTCTCGTTGGAGTCTAGGGGCTGCGCAAATACCGCCGCCATGTACACAGGCATGCGCACGTCTTCGATGCTCCGTGTTGTACAGGGAATACCGCTCTTCCAGATTTGCAAACTACGCCGGCGTCTCCCACCCCCTCCACCTGACAATTCTACATAACAGCACTTAAACTCGTCTGACGGTGCAAGGGTCCAGCTGGCGCGCGTCACGTTCACTTCCACTACTGATACCACCGTTTCTATCTCGGAAACCATTTTAACTATAGAGCAGATCAAGACTGGGAATGCGAGCAGCCCCACACACAGGAACCAAGCTGCGTACCGACTCTTTTGCTGTGGGGTGCAGCTGCACATTGACACTCTCTGCGCCAGAAATATTATGTACTAGAACAGGGCTTTTCAGCTTACACTTTCTCCCACGCCCTATTCTTAGACAGGGTGCACCCCCCCCCCCCCGCGCGCTCTCTTTTGAACTGGTCTTGTGCCCCCCCCCCCCCCCTCCTTCTATCCTATCCCCGTCCAGTTGTTAGCCCTCGGGTGCCAAAGCCTAAGACTGTCGAAATTCAATTTAAAAAAATTCGTACTTTTTCAGCGCGCCCCTCCCTCTCTTTCCCGCCTTCTCTCTCCCCCACTGCTCCTTCTTTTCAAACGGTGCACGAGGGGGGAAAGGGGTGTGCTGCTCGTTCCCAGACAGGTGTATGGATCGGGGGGGGGGGGGGCATGAAACCCTCCCCCGCTCCTCTCTCTTCCTAGTAGTTCTCGGACGGGGGTTTTGCTCATTCCGTCTTCCTCCCACCCCCCCTCCCCCTTCCCTTTGTCTTCCGTCCTCTCTCTATTCTCCCCCTTGTCCATTTGCTAGCCCCCCCCCCGGTTGCCAAGCCTAAGACTGTCGAAATTTAATTTAAAAAATTTGTACTCTTTCAGTGCGCCCCTCCCCTCTCCCTCTCTTTCCTGCCTTCTCTCTCCTCCACTGCTCCTTCTTTTCAGACGGGTGCACGAGGGGGGGGGGGGGGGGAAGGGGTGTGCTGCTCGTTTTCAGATAGGTGCATGGGTCGGGGGAGAGGCATGAAACCCTCCCCCGCACCTCTCTCTTCCTAGTAGTTCTCGGACGGGGGTTTTGCTCGTTCCGTATTCTTCGCACCCTCTCCCTTTCCCCTCTCGTCGGCTTCTCCCTCTCTCCTCCCCTTCCCTCTGCCTTCCTCCCTGCCTCTATCCTCCCCCCGTCCATTTGCTAGCCCCCGGGTGCCAAGCCTAAGACTGTCGAAATTTAATTCAGCGTTTTGTACTTTTTCAGCGCGCCCCTTCCTCCTCCCTCTCCCTGCCGCCTTCCCTCTCCGAGCTGATCCGTCTTCTCAGACAGGTGTATGGGTTGGGGAGCATAAAAATCCTCCCCCGCCCTTCTCTTTCCTAGTAGTTCTCAGACAGGGGTTTAGCTCATTCTGTCTTCTTTCCCTTCCCTCTGTCTTTCCCCCCCTCCCTCTCTCCTCCCCGTTCCCTCTGTTGTCCCCTCTCCTTTATTCTACCCCCGTCCATTTGCTAGCCCTCAGGTGCCAAAGCCTAAGACTGTCGAAATTTAATTTATAAAAATTGTTCTTTTGCAGCGCGCCCCTTTCCCTACCTTCTCCCCGCTGCTCCTTCTCAGACAGGTGCATGGGTCGGGGGGAGCATGCAAAATCCTCCCCCCGCCCCTCTCTCTCCTGGTAGTTCTCGGACGGGGATTGGGCTCATTCCGTCTTCCTCTCACCCCCTCCCCCTTCCCTCTGTCTTCCCCCTCCCTCTTTCCTCCCCACCCCCCTGCTTCTTGAGCCTTTCCGGGCTCAGAGGAGGGAAAGGAGAAGGGCCGAAGAAAGGCTTGCGGATGCAGGCAGGGGTCAAGGGGGGGGGGGGGGGGGGGGGATTCGGCTCAGTGGTATCTTCTTAGTTTTTTTCGGTTCCGCCCCCTGTTCTTTGAGCCCCCCCGGGCTCAGGGGGCTCAGGTGGAGGGAAGAAAAGGGGGGGGGGGGAGCGCCCCCCCTTCCCTCTCTCGTCCGCCTCCCCATCTCTCCTCCGCCTTCCCTCTGTCTCCCCCCCTTCTTCTATCCTACCTCTTCCATTTGCTAGCCCTCGGGTGCCCCAACCCAAAGACTGTCGAAATGTAGTAAGAAAATTTGTACTTTTTCAGCGCGCCCCTCCCCCTCCCTCTCCTTGCCGCCTTCCCTTTCACCGCTACTTCTTCTTCTCAGACGGGCGTACAAAGGGGTGTGGAGGGAGGGGGGGGGGGGGGAGGGGGAGGGGTGTGCTGCTCGTTTTCGGACAGGTGCATGGATTGGGGGGCATGAAACCCTTCCTCGCCCCTCTCTCTCCTAGTAGTTCTCGGACGGGGATTTAGCTCATTCCGTCTTCCTCCCCCCCCCCCCTCTTTCCCGCCTTCCCTTTTTTTTCAGTCTTGCGAATTTCATAGATGCACCGCCGTATGAAAGCGGGGCACACTCTCATGGGCAGCCCATGCAACAGACAGAAAGCCCCCAGAAAAGCACACAAAAAAAAACACACACCGGGCCATGTAAAAGTACGCCACAAAACCTACCCCGCAAAGCTCTTGGCCCCAATCTTTGCCAGACAAACTCGGGGCCAGGGCCTGTCCAAAAGATGTATGCGTGCAGTACAGGAAATGATAGTTGGCAGAGCATTATCAGCAGCCAGAGTAAACAGATTTCTGCTTGATTCCAACATGAGGTACACATTCAAGCCCCCCCGCTTCTGCCTTTTTATGTACAAAAGATCAAAATCTCTTGTTGAGGGGGGAGGGTGGGGGGGAGAAGCTTTCGGCATCGCCGGTGTAGTCATTAAACAAACAAATCGACCTTTTCAGAACACAAAAAAAAGGACCGACGGCAAGATTTTTTTTTATTTTCGTGATCGCTTACTTGGTCAGCAGAGAGAGAGCGGGGGGGGTGGAATGAGATGGTTTTATTTGCGCTTCTTGCAAGCCTTCAAAACACACGCACACACACAACACAACACAACCGCCTGCTTTTCCTTACCCTTCCTCCACACTCCTCCACTCTTCCCCCCCCCCCCCCGTTCCTTTTTGCGTACGTGCACAAAGGAATACGTCTCTTTCTTTTTAACCAGCCCCTGTCGGAGACCCCGCTGAATTCGAGCCGGAGGTTGCGATAGCGGTCGACGACGCAGGGGGGCGCGGGGGAGTGGTAGACGAGGTAGCGGCGCCTGTGTACTCCCAGGTTCCGGTGCCGGTTCGGGGCGGGGTCGTTGTCGTACGGGCTGGCGGGGTGCTGGACGAAGTAGCGGCGCCCGTGGGCTGTTCAGTATCAGCGCCGGTTTTGGGCGGGGTCGTCGTCGTGGGCTGGCGGGGTGCTGGGCAAGGTAGCGGCAACAGTGTACTGCCAGGTTCCGGTGCCGGTTCGGGCCGGGGTCGTTGTCGTACGAGCTGGCGGAGTGCTGGGCAAAGTGGCGGCGCCAGTGTACTGCCAGGTTCCGGTGCCGGTTCGGGGCGGGGTCGTTGTCGTACGGGCTGGCGGAGTGCTGGGCAAAGTGGCGGCGCCAGTGTACTGCCAGGTTCCGGTGCCGGTTCGGGGCGGAGTTCTCGTCGTACGAGCTGGCGGAGTGCTGTGCAAAGTGGCGGCGCCAGTGTACTGCCAGGTTCCGGTGCCGGTTCGGGGCGGAGTTCTCGTCGTACGAGCTGGCGGAGTGCTGGGCAAAGTGGCGGCGCCAGTGTACTGCCAGGTTCCGGTGCCGGTTCGGGGCGGGGTCGCTGTCGTACGGGCTGGTGGGGTGCTGGACGAAGTAGTGGGGCCCGTGGGCTGTTCAGTGCCAGCTCCGGTTCGGGGCGGAGTTCTCGTCGTACGGGCTGGCGGCGTGCTGGACGAAGTAGCGGCGCCCGTGGGCTGTTCAGTGCCAGCTCCGGTTCGGGGCGGGGTCGTCGATGTACGAGGGTGTGAATTTTCGTTGTTATTAGTAGGCCTTGTGGCCTGCGGAGTGCTGGGGCGAGTAGCGGAGGGTTTCTCTGTAGTGCGACGCTGTCTTGACGGAGGCCAGTCCGTGCGATTGAAAGGGTTATTTTCTGTTTCGTTTGCTCCCGTTGTCTCCGTCTCGTTAAATTCCGCCGCCTGTGTTCGGGGGCGTTTTGTTGTGCGTTTGGTTTGGTTAGTATCTCGAGGAGGTCCAGTGGTCTTGTTGGGAGGCCTGGTCTCGACCGGCTCGGTCGTCGTCGCCGTCGATCCAAGGGTTTGGCCTGAGCCTGGCGCGGTGGCCGTGTCGCGGGGCGGAGGGAGCGGTGAGTCCGTCTCGAATGGCTTGGTCGTCGACGTCGATGAGCTTTCCACGCTGGTGGAAACAGCCTGGGCATCTGTAAGACCCTGCCAGGCCGTGAGGGCCATTAGCAGAAATAAATACCCCATGACCTAGAGAGAGCTTTATACAATACACAGTCTTTCGTCTTTACTTATACAAGTATCCTCTGGGGGCTTTTAAACATCGGAGGGCTTTAAGCTTTCTAGCGCCCCCTCCCTTCCCTCCCCCTCTCCCTTCCCCCTTCCCTCCCCCTCGCCTTTCTCACGGCGGTGCCTTTGCGAACACTATGTTTTTTCTTTTTCCCGTCTCTCGAATGAAAATTGTCGCCAAATTGTCTGTGTATGTTTCCCCGGAAAACCTGCCCCAAAGCCGTCTGTGGTTGCCTCCTTTCGGCTGCATCGACGGCCACGTCGTGGCTGGATCATCATATAGAGAGAAAAGAAGGGGGGTAGGAAGACGGAACGAGCAAAACCCCGTCCGAGAACTTCTACTAGTAGGAGAGAGAAGGGCGGGGGAGGGTTTTCATGCTCCCACCCATGCACCTGTCTGACTTGCCCCGCAGAACTCCCTGACGAGGGATACAAAGGGGGGGGGGGGGGAGGAGGATGCTTCTTCCCGCTTCCCTTGCCCCTGCTGTCTCACTTCCTTCTTCTCCTTGCTTGCCTGCCCCCCATTCTGAGACACTGCCGAGTTGTTTTCGCACCCTGATTGTAAACTTGCTTGTCTAGCGAATGTACCAAGCTAAAGCAAAGGCTTTGCTAGAGTACGAAAAACAGTTTGAGTGTTTGGCAAAGCAAGACAACATTTTTAGGCAAGAGGTTGTGTTACCAAAGTGCGAAATACTGACCCGACGGGCCAACGAGTTATTGTATGCAACCCCCCCCCCCCCCCACTTTCTGTCGCACCCGATTCTATACGTGCTGCTGACTTATCTAGATCGCCGGTAGCCAGACTCTATGCTAGCTTTGCATGTTGGGACGAGCTTTACCAGGGCGCTGACATATCGTGGTCTGAACACGATATCGAAGGTGTACGGACAGGCGCGTTGCTGGTGTCGAAAGGAGTTCTGTTCGGTCTTGCTACGCAATTGTGGCGTCTGAGAGCTTGGGGAGAGAAGCCAGAGAAACGCTTTTCTCACAGCCCGGGCTGGAAAGTCTATCCAGCTCCGGAAGGACTATGTAGTAGTGCTTGTAAACAATTACACTAACCCTGAAAATTTTATACGGGAAGAATTGAGTTTGCCAATATTCCCCAAGACTCTTGAAGGCCTACTCGCCAAGTTTGCTCATCCAAACAAACCAGGGCCCGTACGCCTAAGGAATCTGCACGATTCACTGGTGACAAACAACCCAGATGCATATTCAATGTTGGGTGCATTTCTCTGTTGGCCCGCCTTCTGGGCCGAACTGCTCGTACAGCTTAGTAAACAAGAAAGGCAAGCCCGCGTGGAATATCAGGCAGGAGACCTGAAGGCCAAAATAATAGCATACGTAATTGTGTGGTATCGATCGCAGCCCCGGCCACGGCCGCCCCAGACAAAACAGACACCGCCGTCGCAGCAACAGGCGTGGGCTTCCGCCCAAGCCCCACGACGCCAGCGTCCAGAACAGAAAAACGCAGTTGTCCACTTTTGGCCAAGGCCGCGGCCTGCTCCCACCAAGAAAAGTGCCCTAGAACAAGTGATTCGGCCAAATGTGGGGTATCAATTTTTCCGAAATTGTCCAACAGGTGATTTTGCACTTTTTGATTCAGACATTGAAAATGTGTTTTATTTAGTAAAAATAATCTTGAATAAGCTGAATAACGTATTAAAAATGATTTGCCAGTTATATTAAAGTTAAATTGTGTCAATACATTGACTGATCCGGACACCTGCTGTGAGGGGGGGGGCGGGGGGGGCCGGGGGGGGGGGGGGGGGAAGGCACCGGGAGGAGTAAAAAAAGAGAATACATTTTAATCACACAATACATTCTTTTTATTTTTCAAATAAATCTAATTTTTAGTATTTTTGAGAAACTTCAACGTACTGATTTTTGAGTGCCATAGCCGCAAGTGCAAAATCATAATAATTATAGCCGGGTGAGCTGTTGGGTGGGAATGGATAGATACCGCGAGTGGCTGTGTTTTGCATAGCCTGCTGTGCAGCTCTCTCCTCTTTCTTCTTCTTCTTCTTCTTCTTCTTCTTCTTCTTCTTCTTTTTCTTCTTCTCTTTCTTCGTCTGTTCTTCTTCCTCTGACTCACTACTACTAGAGCTATCACTGGTACTAGTGCTATCGTCACTGTCTGAGTCACTGGAGCTGTCTTTCTTCTTCTTTTTCTTCTTCTTTTTCTTCTTTTTCTTCTTTTCTTTGCCTTTTTCTTCCTCAGAGCCTTGCGTCTCCTTATCCTTCTCTGTTTCTCCATTGTTCTTTCCTTTACCTTCCTTCCCTGCTTCTTTCTTTTCATACTGTTTCAAAAGCTTCTCCATGTTCTCATTCATTTTGCTACTATGTTCTTTCATTGCCTCCTTCAAAATCGCTTGCAAAGAGGCTTCGGAGACACCACTAGTACTACACTACATATGTATCATTAATTAGAAGACAACATAACAGCTGCAGAGTGAGAACAGACCTGGTTGGCTTGCTCAAGTTTCTCCTCGGCTTCCGATTCCTCGTCCGGAGGCGTGGAGGGCTGCTCCTTCTTGCCCTTTTTCACCTTCTTCTGCTTCACCTTCTGCTTTGCCTTCAAATTTTTCTTCTTTTTTGTATTCTCCTCGACTATAACCTCATCTTCACTAGTTTCACCCTCCTGATCCTCTGGTTCAGGCGCAGTGTCACTGCTACCTAGTATCAAACAATAAAATTCATAAGAGAACTGTGTTACATAGAACAGTGTTGACGCAAAGAACCTGGTGTAAATTTCCTTGGCCTTTTGGTCCGGCGATCAGAAGAGCGCAAAGGTTTGTAGCCTTGCTCTACTGCTGCTCTGTTCCTCTATCACACCATAAAAATGAAGAGCTAAAAAAGCAGCAATAAATAAAGCTAAAGCCCTTTGCGCAATAATTGCATACCTTAGCCTTGCCTGCCAACTCCTTAACTAGCAAAGCCTTCCATCTGTATCTTCGAAGAATGGGGGGGGAAATTCGTAGGATCCCCAACATATGGAAGGAAAAAGGTCAACACGTCTTCAATATAGTTCCGCTTGTGAGGGGGGTGACACAAGCTATGAGCAAGATTCAACAATTTTGGGCACATGAGTTGAAGAAACTCAGTGTCGGTCTTGCCGTCCAAATCAGCATTCATTCCCCGCAACACTGCGATCCACTTCTTCGTTCCGACACCTGCAATAACAACCAATCATGGGTGAAAATGACAAAACATTCGTACCATTTTCATTAGCTTCGGGTTTTCTTTTCTTCCAGCCCACTGGAAACTCAAGGATCATCCTATAGCAAATTATTGTTGTTTTTTTAAGAAAAAAAAATCAATCAAAACCCAGGCGCAGGCCACACATCGTTTTCGCGAGTCTCAATCTGCCTTTGGGGGGCCAATATCAAGCCTGCTCTTGTGGTCAGCCTGGCGTCGGTGATGTATACCCCCTCGCGCACCTTTAATTACCCAAACACCATGTTTCTGACCCAGTGGTGACCGGGACAACAATATTAATGTAATTAATGTACCTTAGCATCGTCTGTTGTCCATGTCATGAACAACCTTAGCAATAAGCACGAACAAACGAGTGCTTGGGGGGGGGGGGGGGCACTATGGAAGGCTCTCAGTCCGACATTGTCGGGTTTTAATTAAAAAGACTTCTTTTCTTGCTTCCGATTGAGGACGCGATCTTTGTGGTGCAGTCGACTGGTCTGCCGCGCTGTGGGGCGCTGCTTTAATGTCTTTTCTGAGAGATTTTTTTTCTCCCTCCGACATATCCAAGTCCATTGTAGGAAGAGGTTGCTTTCCTGGCGGAGGGTATGGCGGGGGGTTTGGAGCGTTTGAGACGGGACGCTCGGCTGGGACCTGTCTGAGAACGAGCAGCACACCCCTCCCTCCCCTTTGTGCGCCCGTCCGAGAAGAAGGAGCAGCGGTGAGAGAGAAGGCGGCAAGGAGAGGGGAGGGGGGAGGGGCACGCTGAAAAAGTACAAACTTTTTTAATTGAATTTCGACGGTTTTAGACTTGGCAACCGGGGGGCTGGCAGATGGATGGGGGTAAGGATGAAAGAGGGAGGTGGGAAGAGAGAGGTAAGGGGAAGGGCGGGGGCGCGCTAAGAATGTACACAAAAAAATTAATAAAAAATCCTTGACAAAGGTTTAATCTTGGCACTGCGAGCTAGGTGAGGGAGAGGGAAGATGGAGGGGGGAGAGGCACGACCCTGTGCTTAACCCCCCCCCCCCCCCCACCCCGCCTGAGAACTTGGACAGGGATGGGGAGGGGGAGGAAAAAAAGGGGGGCGCGCCCCCCCCTGGGAGCGAGCCAGACCGTGGCTTCTCAACCTGTCCTACGACATCCGCGCGGTCGCGCATTCGGTACTTGCAAACGGCGAGGGCCTCTTTCATCTCAAATCTTTGCCAGAAGGGCAAGTCCTTTCATTGGAAGAAAGTCAACCTGCATTCCAGAGAGGTCAGAAAAGAAAATTTTAATAGACGTTTAACTCGCTGTTCACGAGATGTCAAAATACGCCGTACAAGCTAAGATGCCTTGTTCCGCCGCTTTTGTTAACCAGAATACTGTCTGAGCCTCGTCCTCTGCCACGCCCGTGCCGTGTTGGTACCCTCCTCTTCCTCGGGGCCCCCGTCTTCTTCTTCGTCCTCTTCCCCTTCCTCGTCGCGTGTGCACGCCCCCGTAACCGCCATCTCCAGCAGCGTCTGCAGCTGCTGCTGCTGCTGCTGCGGCAGAAACACGGAGGCCTGCTGCAGAAAAAACCTGAGCAAAACCGGAGAATGACCCGCGATGGCCGCCGCCGCCCAGGTCCAGTCGGAAAGCTGCAACAACTCCTTGGCATCGAGAAGTATCGCAAACACTTCGCGGCGCCCCAGCTGCAGCAGCGACGCGTTCAGGATGGCAACCACGTCGCAAGCCTCCCGGAAGCTTGGCCTGCCGACATCATCATCGTCGCGCAGCTCTAGCTTAACCACCCACAGCAGGTCTAGCAATAACATCTCGAGAAAGAACACCTTGTACACCTTGTGTTCCCTTTGCCCCCGCTTGGGCTGCAGCCCGAGCAGCACTGTCTTCAGCGGCCGCGCCGAAGTGTAACTGCCGCCGCGCAGCGTCTGCCACACCCGCCCCACTGCGCCCAGCCAGCTCACCCAGGTGTTGGCGTAAAGCAACGGAGGCAGCCCGCTCGTGTCTGCTCTGCTCACCAGCGACAAGACGGGAGCTAGCTCAGGTCTGGTCGTCAGCGCCCTGCGGCCCGACAGCAGGCTCAGCACTGTGTTCGCCACCCTCTGCTGCTCCGCTGCCCCACGCCCACACCCCACCGCAACCCGCCCCAACCCCATCCACAACGTTTGTAGTGTCGGTATCTCGCCCAGCCTCTCGGCCGCCAGCTTGCAGTACAGCAAAAACAAGTCTTTGCGCAGACCACCCGCTCCCAGACCCCGCCCCAACTGCGCCTGACAGGGGCGGACCCTTCGCAGTATTCTCGCCCTGCCCCTTGCCTCAGACCATATGTAGTCCAACATCAGCTCCGTCGCTGCCGCGTCGCCCTTCCGAACAAAAAACTCCAGAAAAGACAGAAAAGCACCCTGACCGGCATTGCTCTGCAGGACAAGCGACAGGTCGCTGCGATCGACTAGATAGCGTTCTTGGTCTACGTCCCCGTCCGCCCACAGACAAGCACTCATGCCGCGCTCACCTTGCGCGCCCTTGCTTTCATCGCCTGCTTCCATCCTCCTCTTCCCTTTTTTTCTTCTTCTTTCTCCTCTTTTTCTTTCCGTGCGGAAAGCACAGAGAGAGAGAGAGAGAGAGAGGGGGGGGGGGGGGGGGCGCCCCGCCCCTCCCCCTCCCATCGAGAGGGGGGGGGGGAGGTGCCCCGCTGCCCCCCTGTGGACAAGCTGTCGTGCGTCAAGAGGGGCGGGGGGAGGACCGGGCTCAAATTCTACAGCAAAAACTTGTTTTTGTCAGCTATCAGTAAGTACGTCATGTCCACCTCCGTGAGCTCCAAGAACGCCAAGCGTACAAAGCCACCCAAGGCCAGACCATCACCAAAGAAACACTGTGCCCTTGCGCCCACGGAAGCCCTTGAGTGGGCGGAACTCCTGGACAAATGCCTCCAAGAAGAGCAACCCAGCCGGCGTATCGAGTTCTTTGAGCAACTGCTTTGTCGCATCTACCAGCAGTTTCTCCGGAAACAGCTGACCCAAGCCATAGCCCTGCACCTGCCCCAACGCGCAGACAGTCTCAACGATAAGATCGAGCTTGCTGTCGTTGCTGCCTTCAAATCAGGACAATGCGCTGACAAGGCCTTCCCTGACTACCTGCAGGGCCTCAAGAAAAGGGCAGTAGCCAAGCCAACTGCCGCAGCTTCTATCCAAGATCACGAAGCGTTTGGGCGCGTCCTCGAGCTGCTCAAAGATACAACAAAACTGCGCCAATTGTCCGACGCTGGCCTGCTGTTTAAGCTAGAGCCAGAGGAAGCAAAACTCAGCTACGCGAACCGCACATCCTTCCGCCTGACCAAGGAGCTGCTGGCCTGGCTTGACAAAATAATCCAAGGCTGCGACGAGCTTATAGAATGGGCTTTCGTTACTTTTGAAGAAAGGGTGATCAGCCCCTTCCAACGGGACAATGGCCAACTACAGTTCTTGAGTTTCCTCCGCAGCTGGTCCAGCGACGGTACCGACGAGGACGAGGAGGGGGAGGAGGGGGAGGAGGAGTCGGACGAGGAGGAGGAGGAGGAGGAGTCGGACGGTCCGAAATGCCCGGCGCACGCGCTAGAATCACTGGAAAAAACTCAAAAGGTCATCCTCCGCGAAAAGCACCGCAAGGCCTACAAAGCCCTTATTACCGGCGGATCTAGGTTCGAGGAGCTGTCCAAAGAAATTCGAGAAGCCCAGAGCCTCGAACAGCTGAAACAGCTGAGCTTAGACATCGTGACTGCGTTTGCGGGGTGTGATATAATTGCCAAGGAATCAAAGAGAATGCTTCGATCTTTAAGGGCCGAATCCGATTTTGGTGGTTTTCAATATTGCCCACAAAAGCACTGCGGCGAGATTCGTCTCATTTACGACTTTGATAACGGCCCGCTCCTGGAGTCCTGCCTCTGCGGCGATGGTGGGGATACGGAGGAGGAGGAGGAAGAATCGAATGAAGACGAATAGAGGAGAGAGAGAGAGAGAGAGAGAGAGAGAGAGAGAGAGAGAGAGAGAGAGAGAGAGGCCCCCCCCCCCTCTCCCTCCCTTCTTCCTGCCCCCCGTTTGTTGCTCTCTGTCTCTCTTACTACCTGTGTGGCTTGTACTATAATTAAAGCAAAATAACCGGTGCTACAACAGTCGGCCATGGACCGAAAAGAACGTCGTGACAAAAAAGTTACAATCCAGGAGTTTACCAAAATTCCAGCTTCAAAATGGACTTTGGTCGATACGAAAACTACCCCCCCGGCCGTTGTCTACCGCGGTTCCAAGTGTTTGCACGTTTTTTTCTACGCGCTAATTCCATCTTCATATTTCAGTTTTCTCGACAAAACCTCTGTCAACCATGCGGGGGCGTGGGGGTTTAAGTACCAATTCAAAATTATGTTAGCAAGAGCCAGCTAGTCACAGCCCGCGAGGAAGCTGGTGAAGAAATACAAGACGGCCCGCTAAAGGGCTTGCTACAATATGCTGGTCCCGATCCTCTCCCCACCGGCTACGAGAGTGTCTGGGTTCACATGACGTGCCACGCTCGGATGCATGACACAACAACACCAGGTATTGCAAACCCCCGCACAAAAATCGTAGGAGTCCTGCGCGATGTCCTAAAAGATCAAGAAGCGCTTCTGTTGGTGTCTGTTGGTCTAATACAGCGTCTTAGACGAGCGTACGAAAGTTCAATGGATAGTGATGATGGCTTGTTGTTTCTTCTTTGCCCTACTGCCTCGTTGGATACGATTTGGGTCACTGGAGAAGATTATAATTCGTGCTTTCTGATAAAGAATTACCAACCGCTACGACTGGGGCAGAAGACCCAAGCCTTGGCCGTTACAACACCCATTCAGGATCTAGTGTCTGTTACCGCATCTGCCGAAACTACACCAGGCGGAGTCTTGGTCGTCTGGGGGGATACAGTCCTCGAATTATTTCCCGACAAAAATCGCACAACACTTGCAAAGGCGCGTACGTGGGTCGTGCCGGGGGGCATGCTGCCCCCCGAAACCCCCCTGCCTCTTCCATCCTGCCCGCGCTAGCGGGCTGGAGAAGACAAGAAAATAGGCGATGGAGATGCGCAGGCGGGCTCTTTTCTCGAGACAGCCTTATGCCTGCTCCTGAAAGAGCGCGAGCTCAAGCTAGCGATTGACGCTACCGACGTTCCGAACATTGGGCCACCAGTCGAATTGTCACACCAATCGCTGCAGGATATGCTACGCAAGTTAGCAAGTAAGTTTCGGGCTGCCGACACTGTTAACAAACTAGACAACCTTTTTCACAAAACAAAGGGCGACCTTCGTCTGCAGGGGTATAGCACATCTAGCATCACACAGAGTTTAGCTGGCTGGGCTTTGATTGACATCACGTCGGGCATTAATTTGGGAATGGACGCGCCTCAGAGATCTGACTCGGTGAAGATAAAGGACTGTAAAGCCTGGCTAATAACGCAGTTGCCCCCTTCTTCTGACAAGGACGTGACAAGCAGTAATGTTAATGTCAGGGCCGAACCACCGCGACAGCAGCAGCAGCTTACCAGACCCCCCGCAGAATACATGCTTGGAACCACTGCCTCCTGCGTTGCCACACAAGTTCTGAGCTGGGAGGAGCTTTGCCAAAAGTCAAAGAGCCCGCCTGTGGATAGTAACAAAAGAGTGAACTACTTAGTATCATCCGAGCGAGCGGAGTACGTGCTTCGCCAGTATTTGCTGAGTAACAAAGGCCGGCTGGTGATCGAGGTGGATGAGCCTATGCAAGAGCACGTCTTACAAACCCCGAGACCAACTATTACGAAAGAAGTCATGCTTGCTATGGTAAACAAGCATTACAACGCTCTAGCTGTCAACAGCAACACAGGGGTCCAGCGAGGGCTGACGGGCCTTAAGCAAGAAATAGATTCAAGCTATCCCGGCGACGACACGGCCACGAACATGTACAAAACACTCTATGATGCTTTAGACCCGAACTCGGGCCCATACTTCACGAATCCGAGTGCACAATACTATTCTAAAGAACGTCGCGCCGCTGTACTAAAGCTTTTCAAACAATACTTAGAAAGTGAAGAAACTAGTTTCTTCTTCATTCCCTACACTTTCTATCAGATTGATTATGGCAGCGGCACGGCGTAAGCTACATGGCTTACCTGCGGCCAACACAGCGTGCTGGGGACGTGATTACGCAAAACTTTGTATCAAGGTGCGCAAGGAAAAGTACAACAATTTTTATTAAATAAAAACTTTCTACATTGAAAGTCTTGGCACTAGGCACCCCTCTGCCAGCAGCCGCTTGAAAAAAGTCGCATCCGTTCAACTCGCACGCGGGAAGCGCTACGCCCCGCCCCCCCTGGCGGAACCCGGGGGGCTAAATTTTCTTTTGTCAACCAAAAACCTTTTTTTTTCCTCTTTTTTGCGGGGGGGGGGGGGGGTAGCAAGTTCTCTCCCCCCCCCTTCCCCTCTGCTCTTCTTCTCTTCCCCCCCCCCCTCCTCCCACTCTCCCCTTCCCCCCGCCCCTCTCTCCCCCTCCATCTATCTCTCTCCCTCTTCTTCTCAAAAGGAGAAAGAAAACCATACAAGTAAACAGAAAAAAGATACCCGAGTTGTCAAAGGATGCAGACCCCAACACCGCAGCAGGCGAAACCTTGGATTTTGGGCCATAGCTTGTACCTGCACATCCAGACCCTGCTGGCCACGGGCAGGCGTCGCGTGCAGGAGCAAAAGCTGGCCCCCAACTTTACACTCATGTCAGGCGGCCGGCTCCACCTTACGCTCCCCGAGCAGAAATTAATGGCCGGCTTGTTACGCAGGCTGGCGCGCAACCCCTACGCACACGTGTTCAACCGAATCGCTCTGGTCCAGGTCATACATAACCCCTCGGCCCTCATAGTCGATCTCGACGCGCGGCAAACTCGGGAGCTCACGCCCAAGCGTTTTTTGGAATTCGTGCAGCGCTTCCTCGTCGTGCTGGCCCGCCTCATTATTGTGCGTCTGGTCGCCGAGGGCAAGTCCGCGGCTGAGGCCTGGGCCGCCTGCACCGCGCACGTGCTGCAGAGTCACGGCCGCGTGGAAAAGTGGCAGAACCTGTCCCACACATCAGGCGGGGCCCGCCGCCGCCAGCTTAAGAGATATGACAAACTTTCATACCACCTTGTGTTCCCTGGGCTGGTCCTAGGCTGGGCAGACGCCGGCTTGCTCATGTGCAAGGCCACCGCCGAATTTGCGCGCCTCCATCCGTCCTTTGCGCGGGAGTTGGATCTGTCCACCGTGGTGGGCCTCTCCATCTACAAGAAAGGAGGGGGGATGTGTCGTTATCCGTTCTGCGACAAGGCCGAACGCAAGCCCTGCGCCGGCTGCTTCCAGGCTGGGGCGCGCGATCTATCACACTGCCCCTTTGGCGAATCCTGCCACAACCCCGTCTATGCGCAGCGGCCTTTGCTCCCCTTTGCCCGCTACCAGTTTCGCCCAGCAGCCGGCAGTTTCAGCTCCAGCTCCAACTCCAGCTCGCCTCTTTCGCTCTGTGACCCCCCGCTCGAAACCCTCGCGGCAAACCTCGTCTTCAACACCTGCGACAGCATGACAGACGAGGCCTTGGACAGCTTCGTTCTTCAGGCCAGCGTGGGCGAGACTGACGCTACCCGTCGGGGCCCCGCGTGGCAAGACACCGACGCCCCCGCGCGCTTTGGGGGCAGAGGCGCCGCCCCCAATACGAGGGGTGCTGGCCGCCCTCGCCCTTCCCACCAAAAGCGAGCGCGCGCCGAAGGGCCACACAGGGCCCTCCGAGCTCTTTCGTCTGAGAAAGCTTCGCCCGCAAAAGGAGCTTCTACTCCATACCCAGCCTCACCCGAGAGCAAGGCCCGGTTCCTGTTGACCGAGGAGGCAACACACTACAAGCTCCGTCTTGTGCAGCCCCGCTCCGTGTCTCTACCTTCCCCCTTAGTCCCGACCGTCGAATCAAGCTCTCCGTCTAAAAAAATACCCTTAGATACAACGAATCAAAATATTAAAGCAGAAAAGAAGCGGGAAGATCAAGGTATACGCGCAGCCTGAATCTTGCTTGATTGTTTGTATCTAAGGGCCAGTATCGCCCCACATAAACAGTGCGTTTTTTCTCTTTGACTTTGCACCCTTCCGTTTGTTTTATGCCTTGGTTTTTTGTGTATGTATGTGTGCAGATGATTGTAAGGACACACGAGAGCTTTTGGTATGCGCGCTAGACGAGCAGGACTTGGTCTTAGCAGATTCTGAGGAGACGCTGCAGAGGTTGCAGGACAAGCTAAAAGTGATTGCAGCCAAGGCCAACAATCCGCGCATTCAGGGGCTGCGCCCTATCTATTTGGGTACAATAGTGCCACTGGCCAACGAGAGACGCTTGGTCAGCACGTCACAGGCGCGACAATGGATCTTGGCCAATAAGTGGCAGGCGCGCCTGGCTCCCTTCTTCATGCCAGGTGCACCTAAATGGCACGTGGATCACATCATGCCACGCAGTTGGGGAGGCGTTGACCACCCTCGCAACTATGTAATGATGCCTGGCCCAGTAAACATCTCGTTCAGTGATTTTTTGCCAGCAGAAAAAATAGCATACATTGGTAGCGTGGCCGCCCGTGGTGCAAAGGCCTTTTGCAACTACTTGCGTCCTGGAGCAGAGTCGAGGATCGAGAGTCTGCCATAGTTAGCTATAACGGGTGCTATGGGTAGCAGTATGATCTGTCGATGGGACGCGGCATCTTCTACTCCCTGCACTAAAAAAACAGAGCAAGCCCCCGGCACTGATACTACAGCCGGTGCCAAAAGGCGCAAAAGAGGCCCGAAGAAGGGAAGTGCAAGGGCAGAGAAACCAAAGCGCCTGAAGCCAGATCCAAGATCGGAGGAGACAGGGGATAAAGAAATCAGAACACAGCAAAGCGCAGCCCGAAATTCAGTCATCGAGCAGCTGCAGTCGGCAGCTATGGATCTGACAGACGAAGAGCTCAAAGCAAAAATTGCCCTCTATAAAGCGGGCGGAGGGGACCCTCTTGTAGATGAGGGGACTCTTGCCCTTGACGCTGGATTGAAAGGGTCTGATTTGGGCAGCTTGGAGTACCTGAAATTGCTGTTAAGACACCCCTCGGCGAGGGGGCGGCTAAACTATGCGACTGCGTGCCGAGTCGCGGCATGCAGGCCGCTGCTTGGTCTGTTGGGCACCTGGTGTTTGTGCAGCGGAAGGCCCGAATTTTTGCAGGCCTCGGTGCAGGGAGAGTGGGCAAATCTCGCAGAGGATCCTGGCTTGTCTGCCGAAAGAAACAAAACCCACATAGCCCGTGTGGTTTTTCTTGAAACCCTTGCAACTTTGTTGTTGGAAAGTCCCCAGCCCGCGGGGTATGCCTCCCGGGGCGAGCATTCTGGCCACACACCTATGGATAGATTGTTGGGCGGCGAGTTTCTTTCCTGGCGCAGAGTGGCCGAAAACCAACACAGGATCGAGTCGCTGTTTAGGGGCGGGCATACACTCTGGACAAAGCCACATGGGCTGGAAATCTGGGGGAATACGCGATACGCTAATTGAGCTGGTGCGTCACCACGTGGCCGACGAGGAAAGCAGGGGCCCCCCGACGACGACGTTATCCTCCCATTCCTATCGGGACCTGCTCGTGCAGTTTTTTTAAATATGCCTGCGATCATGCTTTGAAAGATTGAAAACCGCCAGCGGCCGGCCGTTGCAGCGCAGAAATGCCCATAACAAAGGCACGCATGTTGTCTATCGCGTTGTGTTGTTTAAATGGATTCAATTTTTTTGCGAGCAAGAGAAGCCGGAGGAAGAAAGAAGCAACATCAATGTTATTAGACTTATCCACGAGGTCGCAAAAGAACCGACCTTATTGACTGACCCGTGTTGGTTCTCAGACGGCGCGGCTGAACTTTCTCTCTCTTGAGTCCGCGCGAGGTTGCGGCGGAAATGGACAGCCATTGCGCCAAAAATAGCGCACATGAAAAGTAAATCTTATCAAAGAATCTTCATTAAAGATATTTTTTTTCCTTTTACAGCAAAGGGGAAGGGGAACACACACTGCACCCCCCCCCCCTCCCCTGCCTCTTGCCCCCCCTGCCCGTGCCAGCGGGCTGGAGAGTGACGGAAGAAATGCACGAGGAACGGAACGAGTAAGCGGACAAGGCCCGAGAGAGGAGCGGCAGGAGGCCAAGAGATCGGCCGTCAAGCAGATGGAGCAGGCGGCGATGAGCATGACCGACGAGGAACTGCGCAGAGAGATCAGGTTGCAGAAGGAGAGGAGGGATGAAGACAAACCCGCCGCCGGGCTGGTTACGGGTACGACGCCCCTACGTGGCGGGACCTCCGGGCGCTGGACCGGGTGCCGTATCTGAAATTGCTGCTAAGACACCCGTCGGCAAGGGGTGAGCTGAACTACGCGACGGCGTGCCGACTCGCGGCGCGGAAGCGGCTGCTGGGACTGTTGGGCACCTGGTGTCTGTATAGCGGGCGGCCCGATACCTTCCTGGCGTGGGCGCAGGGACAATTTGCGGGGCTTAGCGAAGTCCCCCTTTTGTCAATGCAGAGGAGCAGAAACCCCACCTCCCCAACCCGCTGGTGCGGGCTGGAAGGGGGGGCGCGGGGGGCATGCCCCCCGGGACGGGCATGCGCTCTGGACAAGGTCACACGGGCTTGCAATCAGCCCAAATACTTTGAACCGTTTGGCCCGTGAGCCGGGGGCCGACGCAAAGAGTGGGGGGGGGGGGGCCGGCAGCTCTGTCGCCCCATGCCTGTCGGGGCTTGCTCGCGCAGTTTTTCAAGATATGCCTGCGCTCAAGCTTCGAGAGATTAGAGAACCCCGACGGCGGGCGATTGCAGCGCAGAAACGCGGAGCAAGAAGTATACTGCCTACCACGTGGTGCTCTTCAAGGAAATCAAGTTGTCCGGGGTAAATATTCCTTGTGAGACTCACCCTGCTCTCGTTCCCCCTGCCCGCGCCAGCGGGCTGAGTGAGAGCGAGGAGGGGGGGGGGGGGCAGGGGGGGTTCGGGGGGGCAGCATGCCCCCCGGGACAATCGACCCTTTGCGGCTCATCTACGAGGTCGCAGAGGATCCAAGCTTATTGACGGACCAGAGTTGGCTCGCAGACGACGAGCGCTCGTCGCCTGCGAGCCCTCCTGCACCTGCCCGCGGCAGCGACGGTGAGCCGCTGGCCAAAAGACAGCGCCATTAGACAAGACAAAAAAATAGTCCTCCCTGGTGTTTGTGCAGCGGCAGGCTCAAAATTTCGCAGGCCGTTGCGGCGGAAATGGACAGCCACTGCGCCAAAGACAGCGCACATGAAAAATAAATCTTATCAAAGAATCTTTATTAAAGATATTATGATTTTTTTTCTTGTACAACGGGGGAGAGGGCACACTGCACCCCCCCCCCTCCCCCCCCCCCCCCGATCCCTGCCTCTTCCCCCCCCCCCTGCGAGACTCCTACATTTAGGCGTAATACCATTTCCTCGCTTTCGGGTGGGGGAAAACAGCCAGAAAGAGCTACACCATTAATCTGAGCTGGACCTGGGGCGATCAGGGCACGGATGCCAGACGAGGCTTGTGTTTTTATGACAAAGCTGTTGAAGTATATCTTTTTGCATAATTCTCAAACCCGGCAGTGTGTTTCAGATCCAACCAGTGGCGGCGGCAGCAAGTACACTGGGTGGATCCGAAACACTAGCACTTGTAGTTTCTGGCGCGGATGTTCTGAGTGAGGAGATAGCTTTTGTCCTCCCCCCTTCTCTGGCGATACAAAAAAAAGGAGAGAGAGAGAGGGGGGGGGGGGGGGTGCTGCGCAGCGGAGCTAGCATCCCAGCAGGGGCTGTGAAGAGCAAACGAAGATGCAACACCCCGGGTGAAAGCCAGCCCCCTGGTGACGAACGTGAGCTAACACGCTCGGAAATCAGAGAGCTGCGTGCGCGATTGTTTAGCAGGCCAGGTGGGGTGCCCGGTCAGCAAGAAGGAGCAGGCGACCTGGTAGCGATTGCGCAAAGGGCGATCGCGGAACTTGATGGCTGCCTGCGCCAGCAAGGCCTACTGGTGTTCCAGGACGGATCAGCGCAGGCGCTGGCAGGCAAGATCCGTCCAGCCAACCACGACCGTCATGAGCAGCACACAGAGGGTGTGCAGTGTGTGCTAGGAGCTACGCGCATACAATGCGTGGGCAGATCTCGTCTGAGCGCCTTTGACAAGGACGCAAATTTGCTGGCTTGCATCGGCAGGGCTGCTTGACACCGGACAGCGCGCGCTACGTTGCAGATCTTGATAGCCGCTCGGAGGAAGGCCTGTGCCGTTTGGCTGGGCGTTTGTTCGCCGAGGGGCGCGGTCTTGATTCCGGGGCTGCGTGTCTGGAGCTTTGGCGGCGCCTGGACACGACGACGACGACGGCGGCAGCTGAGCTACGGCGTGTCCCGGGCTATGGGCAGGCGGTCGACTGCGCGCGCAAGTACGGGCTAGGCTTTGCACAGCTTTTTCTAGCTGTCACCCAAAAGGGCAGCATCAATTCGGTCTTAACGTACGGCTCCCGGCGCTTGCCTGCAAAAGCACCCTGATTTTGACCTAGAACTTTGGGCCAGATAATCCGGCTCCAATTTTTTGCAAGTTTAAGACTTTGCGGCTGTGGCTCTTTTTTTATTTACAAAAAAACGTATTGACAGCTCTTGTTTTTTGTGTAAATAAACCTGTCGATTGGATTTTCTTGATCAATTTCTGTGAAACCGAAATTTGCCTTAAGCAAGAACTGTGCCGAGTATCACACAGCACAGTGCAAAACGTGCTTGTTAGGCGTTGGTGGTTTTGAGGGCAGCTGCTGCTGCTCGGGCGGACCTGATGGCATCGCCGTATTTTTGACAGAGAATGGCTTTCTCGCTTCGTTCGCTAGATTCGTTGAAATTCGCAATATCTCTCCGCAGCTCCAGGAAATGTTCCGTGGCTATTTTTTGATATTTAGGCGGAAGGGCTATCCATATTGGATCTTTCTGCAGTGCTGCAAACTTCGCTTCTGCGCCAAAAGTGTAGGGCTCCCGCTTCTCGGTTAGCAAGGACGTCTGAAAAACTAAATCAAACAGCTGCACGGGAGGACATCGACAATGGTGGCAGTGCTTCTGCTGTCGTTCGTATCTTTCCAACATCTCTCGGGCAGCTGCTATCACCTCTTCCGTACCGCGGTCAACGGTACCATCGTACGCAGCTATAGCATGATGGACCCGCCGTGCAATCTTTTCCTCTAGGTACTGTATCACCGCCTCTGGCATGCTAAGTGTCTCTGGTTTGCTTTGTTTGCGCCTCGATTCAATCTGGTCTAAGAAGGCCTGTAAGTCTTTGTTCACGCTTGTTCCCTGCCCTGACATGGGGAGTAGAGGAAGACAGGCAGCTTAACTGCTTTTGTTGATTTTTCTTTTCAGGGCACTTTTATATTAAAAAACAGATAACCGCAGAGCACTTCTGAGAGCAAGAAAAAGAAAGCAGCTGTCAGGGAGAGAGGAGCAACCGGGCCCATTGCTTTCTTTCTCCCCCCCCCCCCTGAGACTCCTACATGCAGGCGTAATACCATTTCCTCGCTTCCGGGTGGGGGGAAAACAAATTTTTTGCTACACCATTGATCCGAGCTGGAACTGGGGCGATCAGGGCACGGAGGCCAGACGAGGCTTGTGTTTTTATGACAAAGCTGCTGAAATATATGTTTTTGCATAATTTTCAACCCCGGCAGTGTGTTTCAGATCCAACCAGTGGCGGCGACAGCAAGTACACTGGATGGACCCGAAACACTAGCACATGTAGTTTCTAGCGCGGATGTTCTGAGTGAGGAGATAGCTTTTGTCCTCCCCCCTTCTCTGGCGACACAAAAAGAGGGGGGGGGGGGGGGTTGCTGCGCAGCGGAGCCAGCGCGTGGCTAGGGTGGGGCGGCGCACCCCCCCCCCTTCTGCGAGGGGAGGGGGGGGGGCAGCAGATGCGTCGATGATGCTGATGGAACTTTGGCGGGTTTTAGTGTGTAAACAAGGCTGCCGGGACTAGTCGTCAAACGCCAAACCCCCCAGCATGAAACACGCCAAAGCTGTGACGAGCAAACGAAGACGCACCACCCCGGGTGAAAGCCAGCCCCCTGGTGACGAGCGTAAGCTCACACGCTCGGAAATCAGAGAGCTGCGTGTGCGATTGTTTAGCAGGCCAAGTGGGGTGCGACCTAGAAGAAAAAAGCAATTCCGCCCCCCCCCCCCCGAACCCCCCTCCGTTGCTCCTCAACCTGGCGGGGGGCACCGTGCTGCTCCTCCCCTTCCTGCGCGCGCGGGTGAGCCCATGCCTTCTTCCCCACCCTTACCGGCCCCTCTATCCGGCGGTCAGCCAGGAGGAGCATGCGACCTGGTAGCGATTGCACAAAGGGCGATCGCGGAACTTGATGGCTGCCTGCGCCAGCAAGGCCTACTGGTGTTCCAGGACGGATCAGCGCAGGCGCTGGCAGGCAAGATCCGTCCAGCCAACCACGACCGTCATGAGCAGCACACAGAGGGTGTGCAGTGTGTGCTAGGAGCTACGCGCATACAATGCGTGGGCAGATCTCGTCTGAGCGCCTTTGACAAGGACACAAATTTGCTGGCTTGCATCACGTCTATTTCCGTTTATCCAGCTGCGCTGGCCAGCGCAGCAGAGCTGCAAAATACAGTCATGCATGAACTCGTGCACATAGTCGCTCATTATGTAACGAAACATCGCAACTGTCTGACACCAGACAGTGGGCGCTACGTTGCAGATCTTGATAGCCGCTCTGAGGAAGGCCTATGCCGTTTGGCCGGGCGTTTGTTCGCCGAAGGGCGCAGTCTGGATTCCGGGGCTGCATGTCTGGAGCTTGGGCAGCGCCTGGACACGATGACGACTCAGTGGTCGCGCTCGTCGTCGTCGTCGTCAGCGACGGCGGCTGAGCTACGGCGTGTCCCGGGCTATGGGCATGCGGTCGAATGCGCGCGCAAGTACGGACTAGGCTTTGCACAGCTTTTTCTAGCTGTAATCGAAAAGGGCAGCATCAATTCGGTCTTAACGTACGGGCCCGGCGCTTCCCTGCAAGCTCCCTGATTAATTATTACGCGGGCTAGAACTTTGGGCCGGATTAAAAAGAAATCCAATTTCCTTGATATAATTTATGTGAAACTGCGGGGTGAGGCTCATGGTCTGATGAAGATTGTCGAAATTTAATTCAGCGTAGATTGTACTTGTTTCGGCGCCCGGAAGCAAGAGAGAAAAAGAAAACAATACAATAATGTTCTTTTTTTTTTCTTCTTGTTAGTGTGGATCAAGGTAGGGCCGTCTGTGCCAGAATTTCCAGTGGATTCTTCTGTGGGGCTTGTTGCTTTTGACAAGCTAGGAGCTGATGCAAAAGCTGCTGCTGCTCCAAGAGCTGTCGCTGGTGCTGCGAGAGCTGTCGCTGCTGCTGCTGCAGGCGCTGTTGCTGGCGCTGTAGAAGTCGTTCTTGCCGCTGCTGCTGCTGCTGCTCTTGCCGCGGCTCGTGTTGCCGCTGCAAGAGCTGCTCTTGCCGCTGCTCTTGCCGTGGCTCCTGTTGCAATAGCTGTTGTTGCCGTTGATGTTGCTGCATGAGCTGCAAGAGTTGCTGTTGCTGCAGCTGATGATGATGCGACGTGTCCGGCGGGGGGTTTTGGTAGTAGTCCAGAGCTCTCTGTAGTTGCTTCAGCTCGCGTTCCAGCCTGTCCAGCTCCTCATTCACCACCGAGAGCGCCAGCGCAGGCAGGCAAACCTCTGCGTCCGAATCCAGCCACCACCGCAGCCACGTCTGTAACCACTCTTGGCAGAATTCTTTGACTTTAGCTCTGCCGCTAGACTGTTTGGGCCAGAACTTCCAGTTCTGCTAAATTCGTGTACCATAATTTTCGCTGATCCTCGCATTTCTGACAAACATTCTTGACTTGTTCCTACCAACGCCCCCAGCCTTTGCGTAGCTCTTGGAAAGTTTGATTCACACGCGTTAAGCGAGCCTCTGCGAGCTTCTCCCCCTTAAGCTTATCCCCCGTGATGATGTCCCGTGGTCTGATGCCCATGGCTCCGACTACACTGCCAGGGATTTCTTTGTGGAACTCAATGGGTGAGATTGTTGCTGGCCTGTTCGACCGTTTCTGTAGTCTTTGCTGTGCATCCTTCAGCGCCCGAATCTCGCTTTCGTGGCGCGCAATCTTATCCTGGCAGGTCTGGATTTCTTCTGGAGTACCGCGCGTCGACGGTGTGCTTGGCTTCGGTGCTGGCAACAGACTCTCCTGCGCATTGGTTGCCTCTCCTACGTAAGCCTCCTCAGACATCGAGCGGCACCGCTTGCCGCAGCACTCGGCTGTCGCCATTACTGCTTTTTACTCATCGAGAAGAATGCGCTATCCCCCTGGGCGGGCGGGGCACTCCCCCCCCCCCCCCCCGCCCTCCCTTAAGAGAGACAGGACAGGGGGGGGGGCGGCTTCTTTTAACAAAGCCCCGCCCCAGGCGTTCACAAACTTTTGTTGGCCCTTTTGGCCGATTTGTCGTGAATTTCACCGCAAATCTCGGCCAGCGACTGAATTTTTTTTTCAATTTTAGCAGAGGACAATTTCCCTGCTAAATTTAATAGCAAAAATTTAGGGAGACGACGGCGGGCGGGGGAAATTTAATGAAATTTTTCCCCCGCCCGCCAATCTTTCTACATACTAACCCAAACAATACACACAACTACCCACCAGAACGCAAACAGGCCACAGAGAATCAAAAACAAAACCAACGAGACCTCTCGTCTGATTGTCTGTTGCTGGCACGAAAGCTCTGCATCGTCACGATTTCTAGCTGCTCGTTCGTTTCTTGTTAAATCTATTAAAAGTCTATTTCATGGGATACGAGGAGAGGGGAAAAAGGGGCAGGGAAAGTGTGTGTGTGATCACAAGTCCGATCCCAAGCCCCGCAGGCCTGGGCACAAGGGCAGAAGGAGTCGTAAAACACCTCAATCATCCACACCAGATCTGTCGTCGTCGTCAAGGACCTCCGTGCTTGTCTGTACCGTGGCCACGAACCCTCCGAATTCTTCCCAAGCACGAGAAAAACAGCAGCCACCACAGCACCAAGCCCGGGCTCGCTCTTCTTCGCCCTCTTCTTCTTCTTCGCCCGCTTCTCCCCCCCTGTTTCGCCCCCTGCACCCCCTCTCGCTCCCACCGCCTTGTCAGTGTCAATTACCACTCCTGCGCCCCCGTTGGAGCCGTCGGCGTCGCGGGTCCAGCGCCTGGCCCCGGCCGCAGTTGCACCCCCCGCAGCCTCGCGGGAAAGCCTGAACCGTTTGCAGGAGGACTTTCACAAGGTTAAGCAACAATGCCACCTGCAGGCCAAGCACGCGCATGAGCTAGAAAACAGATCGGTGCCGGTGAGGCTGAGGCCCGACCACGTGCGCAAGCCGTTTCTGCGGCGCGTGCTAAGCTTCACGGCGCTGCACATATTGCTGACAATGACGCTTATGGTGTCCGGGCGCTGGCCTTTTGATTTCGAGGATATCTACTACCAGAACCCGCTTGGCATAGTCTCCGTTCTGGCGCTGAGCGCCCTGGTCATAATCGCGTTTTACCAGCATTGCTCAGTTAATTTGTACCTGGTATCCTTGGCCAGGGTAGTTGGCACTGCCTGTCTGGGTAGTATCGTGTTGCTGCACAGCGACTCTTTGGTGGTTATGTGGGTTTGCCTTGTGCTAGAAATTCTCTGCGTACTGTGCATCCTGTTCTGCTGTCAGCTGTGGATGCCATACCAATTCTTTGCTATGTTGGCGTTTGTCACCGGCTGTGCAAGCGTGGGTTACTTCTGGCTCATCTGGCGTCCTTACAAGCTCTTTCTGCAAGAATGGACTGTCTATACCTGGGGCGAGCGCACAGCCCCGCCAGGGCTAGCTGGTCACTTCTGGATTATTACCGCTGCTTTCTTTTTGAGCGTTTACGTTCTCTGGCAACTAGAGCGGCTAATGCACCTGCACACTCTGTGCGACTCGCACCTAGCTTCCCTTAAACTTTTCTACAACATGGCCGAAATAGGCTTTCTCTGTGGCCTGGGCATCAGCGCCCTTCTGGGGCGCATCAACTCCGCCCGCGCGCGTCTGCAGACCATATACGCCACATAAAGAGAGGCCATTATCGCTGGCGCCAGTCTCTAAGAGCTAGACCAGCCCTCCTCCTCTCCCGCCTCCCCCCCCCCCTCCCTCCCTTCCTCCTTTCCCTTTCTCTCTCTCTCTCTCTCTTCTCCTCCTTTCTTGGTTCCTGTTGTCGGCCCCTCCTCCCAGAGAGAGAGAGAGAGACAGAAAGAAAAGAGGGGGGACCAGATAAATTATGTCCAGGATCCCGCTCTCAGAGGTACTGGCGTCGGTGCCTGGGGAGGGTGTAGGTTTAGCGCCTGGGTGGGGCATGAAGCAGATTTGCAGCGACTGCAGAGGCAGCGAAATTCTAAGCACACGAGACGACGCAGACAAGTGCCCCTGTGGCTGGCAGAGTTCGGTGGTAGCCGAAAACATAAGAAAGTACCTAGAGGGACAGGGATACAAGCGTGAAGAAGAAGGTACAAACGTGTTGGACATAGCAGGAGACTGGAGACCTAGTTCAGGAGACGGCCCCACGCTGACAGTGCTCTGGCGCCGCGCTCAAGACCCGCATTCGTCTTCTCTGCGCAATAAGGTAGTTCGCAATTGGCTCGGCGAGTTGCAGGCACGCGTGCCAACCGGTGAAGCCCGGCGCGTGCTCATCGTGCAACGCAAGCGCCGGGTGCCCGTAGCGGAGCTTATGGCCACTCAGGAGGCCGAGCGCGGTTGGCGCATCGACTACTGGGACGAGGACGCTTTTCTGTATCCGCCTGGCATACGCGGGGGTTACTTTTTCGAACACGAGACCCTGCCAGAGGAAGAGATCAAGCGGATGGAAGCGGTGTTCCAAGTAAAGCGAGAGGGACTCCCCGTAATTTTTAGCGCGGACCCCGGCGCTAAGTGGTGGGGGGTACGCCCCGGAGACGTGGTGCGCATTCGTTCCACCCTTGGGGGCAGTACATATATAAGCGTTGTGAATATCTAGCTGAGGAGCGCTTTCGCAAAGAGTCCATCGTGCCTAAAAAGCCCTACGCGCCGGACCGAGAGGACAGGCTGCTGCATTAAAGCAAAGCAAAGGCCCTGAGAGGTGTCCACACTCAACAATATGGCAAGACGACGACGCGCAATGTGAGTTTTCTTTAATAAAATAAAAAAATTCAAACTTTTTTCTGTTTCTATAACTAGGCAGTCGGCTGTGGTCCTAGCACCGGAGTAAGAAAAGTAGACCCCTGCACTCCCGTGCCCGCGTACTCGGCGCCGGCTCCCTTGAGTTGCATAAACGCGTGCGGGTCCGCGCGCGGCCCGAGCGCCGTCCGCCCCACGCCGGCGTCTACCAGCTTTTTATGGATGGGGCTGTAGGTCAGCTGCGCCCCTCGGCAACAAATATATTGCTCGTGTTCCCGGGGCTTGAGTATGCCGTCGGGCAGGAAAAGCTGTTTCTGTGCGCCGGTAAGGTCATCGACGACGTAGCCCAGAGCAGTGAGCACCGTGTTAAAGATGTCAACACAAGAATCCTCTTGCGTTTGCCCCCCTACCATTTCGCGCGAATACTTGCCCGTCATGGAGCTAAACCAGTGCTTGACCTGATAGTGGTACGGCAGGGGGACCGCAACAATATCCCAATCCTCGCCTGGCTTGGGTGTGGAGCCCCGGGAGCCACTCTGCGCCGGGGAGGCGATGGTGACGCCGCCTCCCCGCACGTAGCGCACCGACACAATGTTGGGTTCCAAGCGCAGCGTACGCCTGTCAACCACCACGGTTCCCGCCTTAAAGCGCACCTGCACGCTGGTTTGGAAGGAGTCGGGGTCATTGGCGAAGATTACGTCCGAGTCCTTGACAATCACAAACGCACTGCCGCTACCCTTGCGCATGAACAGGGCGGACCCCGCTACAAAGCGAACGGCGGGACGGAACAGGAGAAAGCTCAGCGGGATGGGCAGGTCCAGGTCCATCAGCACTTCTAGCGTGCGCTGGCTAATAGCCGTCTGTTGTAGCCAGCTCTGGATCTGGACTGCCGTGGCTGCGCTCGTCGCGGCCTCCTCCTGCACGGGCGCCACTCCCTGCCTGGCTAGCTCCCAGGCGACCTCCTGCCGAATAACCTCCGCTTCATTGGAAGCGCGAGTATCCACGTACTCTTTATACATGTCGCCCAGCGGTTTGCAGTCCATCTTCTCCCAACCCCCCAAAGAAGTCCGCCGTCAGCACAGGCCACCGCTTCACGACATCTCCAATGGCCATGCGGTAATAGGCTGTGCGCAGCACGGCCTGGCTCGCCTGGGACATGGCCCAAGTTCGGAGCTTGATCAGAAAATTGATTCGCTCCTGCTTCCCTTTCTCGTCTATATCACTGTTAGCTTTATCAAACAACTTGCCCAAGCAGTTATACAAGGCGTACTTGTCGAATGCGGTCTGGTCTCTGCCCGAGGGGAGGCCGTGCCGCAGCAACTGGAAAGACGCGTTGTTCATGTCAACCTCCCTACCATAGTTCGAGTTGACATGAGCATTTACCGAGTCTACTAACATCGCGGGCATAGCTTTGCCGTCATGAGCCTCAACCTCCCAATTGCAGCAAAAAGTCGCGGCCAAAAAGTACGCGGCTTTGTCCTTGCAGTCTGCATCGGCGGGTTTGTAGCTGCCTTCAATAAAAATATTGCTGGGGTCAAACCTGTACTCTTTGCTCTCTTCTTCCTCTTCCAGAAGCTGGGACAGGACCAGCCCTTTCACCCGCTCAATCCACTCTTCGAGGCTCTCCTCGTCTAACCTGTCGGTTGAATCGCCTGTGCCAGCGCATTTGGCACGGAGCTGGTCGGCATACAGTCTGAGAGGTTGTACGTCCGTGGGCATGGGGAAGTACATAACATTCTCGTGAAGACATCTGACGGTCAGTGCGGGCGGTGGACTTGCACCATCTCTTACATATTTAGTTAGATCGGGCGGGCTTTGGGGGATGAAGATAGACCCCCCGCGGCGCAGGGCCGCGGCGGAGCTGCTTGCCCGCGACCTGCTGTCGCTGCTGCCGATAGAGGCAGAGGTCAGGTGCGGCCATACCCGGGGGCGCTGCAAAATAAGCTCAACAATAATGTTTTCCAGCCTGGCGCTAGCGTAGAGGTTCCACAGGTTTAGCTTTGTGCCATCATCATCAACTCATGTATGCCCCACCGGCCCGGGGCTGAGCCCCCCCCTCCCGGCCTGCCTCCTCCTCCTGCAGCAGGGGCTTCCGCCCCTCTGCTAGTGGCAGAGTCGGAAAAGCCCCCCCCAGACACCCGGCGTCTGGAACCTCCGCTGGCGCTCCAACCAGAAGCCACGAAATCAGGAGCCGCACTCTCACCCCCTGCTCCACTCCCCTCGGATCCTCTCTGATTGAGGATGGCCTGGAAAACACTCGTGCCTAACGGCGTCAGGTCACCGGCGCGTCCGCCGCCGCCGCCGCCCCTGAAGAGCCCGCAGGAGTCCAGCACGTGCTTCAAGGTTAGGTAATGGATCTCGCCCTGGTCCCCGTCCACGATGTCAATGGTACGGTGCGAGGTTACGTAGTCAGAATAGTCCGAAGCGCTTAGGTAATGCATGGGTAGCATCTGAAAACGCTCCGATATCAGGCACGGGGTGGTCGTAGGGTCGTGGGGCTCACGGCGCCCAACTTGGTAGCTGCGGGAGGGAATGGCGTCCAGCCCGTGCTGCGTGCGGAACATGACGAGCTTCTCCTTGGTGCGGTCGTAGGGGCGCAGCGGGGGGTCCGGGTTGCCGAACAAGGGCAACAGCCTGCTCTCCGCCTTGATTGTGTTGGCGAAGCGATACATCTCATTCGTCAGCAAAACCATGTCGGGCTCCTTGTCCAGGTTCCGCAGGAGGCTCACGGCCTTGACCTCCACCCCGTTGATGCCTACGCCGTCCTTGTTCACCGAAAAGGTCTGCGCGTTCCGCTGCTCCAGCAAGGCGCTAAGGTCGCGCTGGCCCATCAGGGGCAGGCGGTAGTCAGTCTCTACTAAACGATCAATGGCTTCTTCCATCAGCTTGCAGACCAGGTTGTAATTCAGAGACAGCACGACCGAGGTGCTGACGGCCCGCAGCGACTGCTCGTACACTACCACCTTGGTTTTGTCCATGGGCCAGTCGGAGGGCATCACAAATCCCACTCCGTAGTGCTGGATGGCCTGGGTCTTAGATGAGCGGCTGGTTTCCAGCAGTGTGCCCGGCACGCGCAGGCTCTTGGGGTTCAGTGCCTTGGGGTTGAACTGCCACTCCACAATGGTCAGCTTGTCCCCGTGCGGCTTGATTGTAGGATGCTTTTCCAAAAATTCCTCCCACGTCAACATGGCGATCGCAGACAGTAGCTCTGGGCGCGCCACTACCAACATGTTCATAAACATCTGATCCGTCGTGAAATGGCCGCCCTCGAAGCTATTCCAGAGGCTTTGCGTTATAAACTCGTACGGGTCCGTGTCCGACAGGGACCCTTGCTGGGCCGCCTTGGCTAGCGTTATGGGTTTCATTTTGCTCATGGCCTCGTTGAAACTTGCCAGCATCCTGACCACGGGCCATCGCGCGCAATCTCCCACTTATCTTCTTCTTCTTCCTCAAACCAACTCCTTTTCTGCCGCCAACGACCCGCACCAGGCTGGCGCCTGGCCTCTGGCTCAAGAAAGCCGCTTCGCGAACTTCGCACGCTCTCCTCCCCGCCTGCCTCTTCCTTCCCCTCTTCTATTGACCAAATATGTCTCTTCTTCGGCGCAGGCTGCTCGTCCATCATCTTCAGCACAAGCCCCTCCCCACACCAAAAGAAAAAAAAGAAATGTCAGAACTGTAGTACGTCTTTTGTTTTTAACAAAGGATTAACAAGGGAGGAAAAGGGAAAACGCGGGGCAAGAGAAGGAAAGGGAAGAGGGGCGCGAGGGAGGGGGGGGGAGGAAAAAGGCAATTACCACAAGCCAAAGAGAAAGCCTTGTCGAAAGGCTTTTTTGAAGACTTCGGAAGCAGAGAATGAGAGGGAAAAAAAGATTGAGGAAAGGAAACCAACACCTGGCAGGGGAGAGCCTCGGGGCGGGGAGGGAGGAAGAGGAAAAGGAAGGGAGGGGGGAGGGGGGGGGGGGGGGGAGGAGAGATAGGGAGGGGGGAGGGAGGGGGGGGGGGGGGGGAAGAGAGAAGCAAACGATTGTCTCTTGTTCCAAAGAACTGCAGAGTGTAAAAAAAAAGGGCGGGAAGGGCACATCGTGGGTGCCATAAACTTGCACATCTCGTTCTTCCCGCCTTTTCTCTAGTGGGCTGAGGTATGAGCCACACCGCTCGCTTTCATCCGTACCGGAAGAAGATGAAGACGCTGCTTTTGCAGCCAGACACCAGAGTCCACGCGCTTCGAGCACACCTGCTAACCATAGTCCCGCAACTGTTGAACAGTGTGGCACTGCACAAGGCAGAGAATGTCCTCGAATCTCCCAGCCTAACTATGGCTATACTTTTGTACAAAACCCCGGGTGGAGAGGCATTTCTTCTAGAACAGACAAGAACAAAACACGGGCGCAGCCGTTTCCTCATATTCGGTCTTAGGCGCCTTACCCAACACACCTTGTCGGAGCTCTCGGGGCAAGGACGCTATCAACTCAAGCTGCACGCGCACGCTGGTGCCACAGACGCTTGGCGTGATGATCTCTTGCTCTGCGAAGAGTTGCTGGCGATGGAGCAACAGCTCCTGCGCTCGCCACATTTAGAAATAGTGCCCGAAGCCTGCGACCCGCCACTAGTGTTCCGGAGCTTGACCTGAGCCCCGCCGGCGCTTTGTCGCAACTACGCCCCGAGGCCAAAGTCACATACGCACTGCGAACCCTGCAGCTAGATAAACAACACTGGAACTACTACCGCCCCGAAAAAGACCTGCCGCTACCCTTGCTCGACCAGCACATGCCCGTTCTGGGCAGCTGTTAATACTTATGTGTTTTACTTTGGCGGGCAAGAGCAATGATAATTTGAGAGACCGGGCCTCGCTAGGCAACCTCTGGAAGCTTTGGCAGCAGGCCGTGTCGGTCGTGGTAGTCGACAGCGTGATCTCGGCCGATTACTGCGATCGCAGCATATCTATCGTGATTGCGGGTATCGACCACCTGACGGGGCGACGCGCCCTCGATATCATGGAGGCTTGCGAGCGTTTCTTGTCAGAGAGAATAGCGTCAAACGTGGTGAGTTGGCTAAACCTAGAGCGAGGTCACGTCGTAGTACGATATTCATTGCCAATAGAACAGACAACTGCTGCTAGCCAAGCCAGCGGGACTTGTCAAAATCTGTCCACCCCAGATCTTGCCCCGGCCCAGGCTCTTTGCACACTGCGGAGAGATCACGGCGCATGCGTATCCGCATCTTGGCCGCCCCTGCCGCGCTAGATAAACCACCTAGAAAGGCCCTTCTAGCTCCTTCCCTCCATCTTGCCCCCCCCCCCCCCCCCCTCCATCTCTGTGCTCTTTCTCTTCTTCCTTTCCCCTCCCTCCCCCCCCCCCTTTCCCTCCTCCCGGGAGGTGAAGGGGAGCGGGGGCTGATTCTCTCTCCCTCCCCCCCCCCGCGCAGAAACCAAACGCAAAATAAATTAAATATCCTACTGGTTCAACATGTATTATTATCCTGCGCTGTTTGGGTTGCACTGCTTGGCTCTGAGTTGTCATCTAATCATGGCTGTTTTTTTGAGCTGTAGTCGGCCCTTGCTCGGGCTGCCACTAGCGGCGCACGCCTCTGCTATAATAACCAACTTGTGTCAGCTCTTGTACATTTTCGAGGACGCCCGAGAGCAGTGCAAGCGTGGGGTCGAGACGTCCACGCGACGGAGCTCCATTGTGTCTTACCGTTGCGGTATGACATCCAAGTATACGCGCTGGACAGAATATTTAATCTTAAGTCCACTGGCCTTGCTAAGCCTAGATAGCCTGCTGCTGACGCCCACGACACAGTGGTGCCTGGATAAGGCTGCCATCCGGGCATTAGAAATCGTTGGTTCCGTGTTAGCCATCTCCATAGGGGCCCTACTACCACTAAGCTTTTCTCGTGTCATTATACCGTACATTCAAAGGATTAGAGATCTCAGCTCTGGCAGCCAGAAAAGCCCCGCGCCCCCCGGCTGCCTGCTGGAGGCAATGCCCTTGGACTGGTCGGTGCTAGGATGCTGCAATCCCCCCCAACCCGTGGGCGACAACAGAGGCGGTCCTGACCACGACAGCGAATCAGAGGGTACCCCGCGGCTACTATGTGTAGCAGGCACCAATTGTAACTCAGCAAACCCGAGAATTGCCACACTACTGTGCCCACGAGAAGCCCAGGCCCTCACGTGCCTGGTCTTTCGTTGCTGGTGCCTCTCAGCTCTCCTGTGGCTCCTGTCGGTGCTGCCACTGTGGTTGTGCCTCTACGGCTCCCCCGGTGCCGCGCCCGTAGTTTGGGCCGGGGTCGGGCTGGAATCTCTGTTTATTTTGTTGCTGTGTGCTTGGGAGGTATATAGCCAGTGTGTGCTGTACCGCCTACCCGACGTGTGTGAGGCGCCGCAAGCCGTCGGCTCAAGTGAGCCCTTCCAAGCATCGGCGCGGCCGCGCAAGCGCCCCTCTGAAAGCCGGCCCCTCCTGCCAACCGCCGTAGATTTTACATTAATACTGAGGCGGCACTTTCGCGCCGAAGCCGGCTACCTACTGCTGGCCACAACCAACGCTCTGACTGTGACCTGGGTGGTCGTGGTAGCCGGGCCCAAAGCTTAGCCCCGCTATTTTCTTTGCCAAGTAAACAAAAAAATAATTAAAAACTTTTTTAATTGTTCTGGTCTCTCTTTTATTTTTTTGTATCAATCAATCAATCCTCCTCAATAATTATATACATTTGGCCATTTTTGTTTGTTTCTTCTTTCTTTGCCGTAGGGTGGAACAACTGGTCGCCACTTTTCTTTTTCGTTGTCTTCTTCAACCTGGAGTCCGGTACGGGGCTCGTTATCGTCCTCTTCTTCTCGTTCGTCACATCCGCAGTAGCACCCGACAGATACCGCTGCTTGGTTGGCTTGGAATCTTTCATATACAGCGGCTTAGGCTCGTTGGAGTTTTGCGCCTTGCTATGCGCCACCAAGAGCGCGTTGTCGGGAAAGATAACAATCTCGTCTAGTTTGACTGGGGTGCACAAGAAGGGGATTCTTAGTTTATCATCTGTGTAAGCCGGATACAGGGTTTTGGAAATGCATCTTTTGTGATTGGACAGTTCTGTCCGGAGAAGTGACGGGGGCCAGTAGCGCGGGATGACAGCTTGCGATTTCCCGTCGTCGGGATGGTACAAGAGCCGCATATTGAATAGCTGAGAAAAGGCCACTAGTATTTCTGAATCAGATTGCATGGTTAGATTATACATAGGAAGCACCATTCCCGAGGGGGTACAGGGCGCATTGAAATCTTTGCAACCATATTTGGCCTGGTCGGTCCAAGGGCGCAGCGCGTTTAGCACCGCCTCTTGCTTGGCCGACTCTAGCTTCCCCAGTGCGTCCAAAAGCTTTTGCTTAGTTACGAGCCCGCTCTTTTTCTTGCTGCCTTTCTCAGACGGCGGAACAATTCTGTCGGCAAATTCGGAACAGGCGAGGTTCTTAACAATCAGCCCGCCGGTGCGATCCGAAAAGACTGTCTGGTCCCGTAGAAAGTTCACGATAAAAGAGGGGTGATTGCTCAGTACGTTCCATAAGTCGCTGCAGTCCGACAGCTTGTCCTTGACGTCTTTAGCCCCGGGGTTATAACCGCCGAAAATTGACACAGGGGGTTGTTCGGCTTGGACTAGGCGGAAACAGATATATTGACGTCCACACGACTCCGGCAAGATATCGGCCTGCTGGCGCCAGGCCTTGGCGGGGTACAATATCATTTGGCCCGGCTTGACTGTGACTTTTTGGCTTGCGCCGTTTAGCACTTGGTAGAGCCCCCACGTTTGGACACCGCCCTCTTCCAACAGCCCTTTTTCAACCTTTTTCCTGTAGGCCGCTCTGTTCTTGCCGGCAGAAGCCTTAGCCCCCAGCCCGAGCCCGAGCCCTTCCAGCAAGGCCTCCACCGCTTGACCAAACAAACTCTTCTTCTGGGGCGGGGTAATTTTGTGGGTCTTTGCATTGATTTGCTCTCCATCCAATTCTTTACACAGCTTCTGTAAATGTTCGTGCGCTTTCGCTTTAGCTTTCGCAGCTTTTCCCGAACCGGTGTGATCAGCCCCGGCTTCACTATTCTTAGTGTGGATTTCCTTTTGAAGTTTGGAAAAAAGCTCTTCTACTGGTTCGGGGTTGTAAGTCGCAGAGACCAGTCGAGGGGTTTGGCCTGCCCTAAAAGGTGTGCAAATGAGTAACTCTTGCGACTGCGGGCCCTCGTTTACAAATCCCTCCACCAGCTCCTCTTTGCTATTTTCGTAGTCCACCAAATCGGCCCCGCGAACAAAATTATCCTGAGACGTCACGGCCTTCTTCGACTTGTTATTGTCGTCGACACTCTGGTAGTACGGCATAAGGAGCTGCTCCACGTACCAGCCACGTTTCCTACCTTTGACGTAACTTTGCAGCAGAGGGTAAGCGGTTCGTGCAGCGGCATAGCGCAAACAGTAGGTATACAAGTGCACGTAGCTGTCGGGGGAGACCAAGTTCTGCCCGACCCCTGCGGCTGTATCCCTCTTGGGCGAAAAGTACACCTTCACATTGATTGATTTGCTATCTGCCTTCGCCACCTGCATCTCTGTTTCCAGAAATGTTCGACAATTGCTTTCTTTGCCACGATGATACAAGGGCAGGCTTTCGAACCATTTCTCGTCCTTTTCCCACATCAAGCCTTCCTCAAATGACGCGAGACAATAACCCTGCTTGGCCAAGGGAGAGTCATTGACAACAACAGAAGAGGGCTCGATTGACAGGGTCTGCTGCTTGCCTGTAGCCGGCACAGGTGATTTCCCATTGCTCCCTGGCTTGTCTACTCTCTGCTTTTTTAAGGGGGGGGATTTCGGCGCCTTTACGGCCTGTAGGACCTCGGTAGCAGTCACGGGCTTCTGCTCGACTTCTTTTATATACTTTAGAATTAGGCCATCTCGTGCACCATACTTTCCTGTTCGCTTAAGCCGGCCTCCTTTATTGCAGTTGCAAGTTCAGTCCTTCTTTGATGCAACGCCTTAAGCTTGTTATTCTGAACAACTTCATTTAGATCGAGCATATGTACCGAGGCGATAACTTTGTTTTTGTACGTTGTGGAAACCAAGGGCTTGAAGCTCTTCGTTTGTTCGGTGTACGTATTGCGGTCAATTACTGCGACCTCCTCTTCGCTACACCAGAAGTGTCCCTGACATATGGCCCATGAGTCTGGTTTTTGTTCGGTCTTTTCTTTTACAATAGTCAAGCGCCAGCTGGCATGGTTTTCCACATCGTCAAACAAGTTACACACTGTTTTTCTAAGAGCAAAGTACGTCTTGTAGATGGCTTGTGCCGCCAGGTACCTGTCCTTGGCCACCGCTGCGGGCACATACAATGTGCTACGGCCGTACGTGCCGTCTTGTTTTTTTTCCACACACAAAACCACCTGTTGCAGTCGCTCCGCAGCAGCCGGCGCAGTGGCGGCGCGAATTTCTCTCGACATTACCGCGCCCCCCCCCCTACAATCTCTCCCCCTACTAATCCTGCTAATCGATTTCTTTATTTACTACAGCTAAGTACATGGACCTCACAGCCCCCCCCCCCCTCCTCCCTTTCTCTCTCCCTTCCCCCCCCCCCCCCCCCCCCCCCCCCCTCACCCCCTCCCCCTCCCTCTTTCTCGTCCCTTCCCTTTCCCCTCCCATCTCAAATTTTTATACGTAACACAACCTGCCCTAACTCTCTTTTCTTTTTGCCTTTATTTTTTGGTGGGCCTCATGAACATTACAGGAGGCGACGTGTACACAGAAGCAAGGCCTGCCACCGAGCAATCGTTGGCGCGAGTTACCGAGAGGGCGCTGGGTCTGCTGGGGCGCGCGGAGGCCGGACGAAGTGTAATCAACGAGGCCGATGAGCGCAAGAGTCGCTCGGTGCAGCAGTACCTAAACGAACACGTAGAGAACCTGTTACCTTCGCGGAAACGATTCAAGATCGACCCCTCCGTCTGGTTCGGGGACGAACCTAGGCTTGGCCAGCGCAAGTACGGTTACCAACCCCGCCGCCTGCCCTACTTGGGTACGACGGGCGCGCTGAAGGAAATACAGAAAGCGCCCCTCAACACCCGTGCGTTTCTGGCGCGCAATGACCCTAAATTCCGGCGGGAGAATGTGCTGCTAGACATCCAGCTACACACGGGAGAGTACGGGTCCACTGGCGACGCAGACGAGCTGCGCAGGGTGGTCTCTGGGCGCGTGCTGTGCTTTTCGCGCAACGCTGCTCTGCAGCCCTACTGGAGATACCACCTGCCAGATCGTACGCAGCAGCCACCCGGCAACGGCTACAAGTCGCTGGTCAATCTGTTCCGGGTCAATTGGGAATTAAGGAATAAACCCTTTGACAAAGGGGCCGAGAAGTACGCGAACTCAACGTGCAATACCGCCAAAGAGCAGACGAGGCCCGACATGGCCGCACGCATTCTTACCAGCTACTTTGTCTATGGCGTTCTAGACCAGGTTCACGCCCTAGACGGACCGTGCCAAGCAGGAGTCACCGCCAGCGTGCTCAGGCGGGGCCCCATCTGTTTTACGGGGGGCGACTCGGGGCTTATCAACGTGTGGGCACAGCCCGCCTACCTCTTTGAGAAACCATCCGGTGCGTCTTCTTCGTCGTCGGCGTCGTTCCCCGGGCGCAGGCACGAAGACCCGGGCAAGAAGGCCGGCATGGTCCGTCATGACTACGAGGTCTCGTGCGATCTGGCTCCAGAGGTCACCAGGCACCTGTGGTTGGTATTGGAGCTGGTGGAGCACACTGTGCTCTCGGCCCAAGACGGAAGACCCCTCGCCCCACGCCCCGTCTGGCGCTTCCGCCCGCACGTGACCCGCACCGACGAACCCTTACCCCACAGCGAGTGTACAGGCACGTACGAAGATAGATCTCAGGTGCCGCCCGTTTGCTACGACTGGTACGGCGCCTCGGTTTACGTAGGCCAGGTCTTGGCAGATAACGACGGCCGGAATTACAAGGGCGAGCTTACGCGCATGCTAGCCGAACTAAACCAACTCATGTACGGGAGCGGCTGTTCGCCGGAGGACGACAACATGCGCAGGGACCTAAGCAAGCTTCCTTCGATCTCCCACGTGCACATTGAGCCACGAGTCACCATTTATTAAAAATCTATGAAAACAAGCTTAGTAGTTAAGTATTTCATTCTAGTACCATGCGGGCAAGGTTTCTTTTTATTATTAGCTCTGGCCGCCGGTATGGCTTAACATATTAAGTTTCTTGTGGTGCGTAACCGGCACTCGCAGTTGCAGGCCCTGCACATGCATGTACTTGTGCAACGGGTGCTCCTCCCGTTGTTCCGCGGGGTCCTGCCCAAAAGCCGGGGGCGGCGCAAGTGTTTCCGCGTGCGCCCTCTTGCAAGTCAGCCCCGGGGCGGCAGACGCCGCGGCCCCGTACGCCGCCACCTCCGTCGTTGTTGCCCTATTGGAGGCGGCACCGGCCGGGCCCTCTCCTGCGCTCTTGGCGGCTAGGCCTGTACCCCCGCGCCGGTGCTCGGCTCCAGCGTAGTACCGGCCTAGGCCAGCGCATAGCTGAGCTTCATGTGCAGCGGAGTGGGAGCCGCCGCTGCCCGGGCGCCCACGGACAGGGCGTTGGAGCTCCCAGGAGTGCGGGCCGACGATGATGACGACGACGCGCTCTGCTGCAGAATACGCTGGTTAACTCCCCAGGCGCCGGGCGCTAGCTGCAACCCCGAAGTCGCGGCCGTCTGCACCGCCGACAGCCAGGCAGCACCTCCCCACTTTTGATGGAACGCGTCCTCCTCGTCGGTCAAATTATGCACCTGGCCCTTCTCACAGAGTTGGCGCCATTCTCTGTGCATCTCACTCTGCTTGGTTGGGTTGTTGAATATTCCGTACAGGCGGGTAATCTTCCCCCGGGCCTCCTGCGTAAGCCGTGACTTCCTGATGTTGTTCAGCTTGCGCAGCTCCTGGTTCTCGCCCGCAAACGCGTTGACCAAGCGCTGCACGGCCCCGAGCACGCGCTCCTTGGAGGTAGGGTCTGGTACGTCCGCGTCGATCACATCCGACACCTGGTCGACTATCTTGGACATTTTAACCAGGGCTAGGGGGCCTTGGTCAACACCCCCGGCATCACCCGTTGAGAACCAGTAACTCGGGTCCGAGCTCGCAGCCGGAGGGAGAGCCCCGGGGTCGCTCGGATCCGTGCACACCGCGGGCAGTGGCAACGTCTCGGAGGAAAACGACGCCGCTCCACCCCCGTTTTCCTGTGGCACGGGCGTTAGGTCTTCCTGCGCCCCAACAGGCAGCGTCTGGCCCGGTGCACCGTGATCCGAAAAAGTAACGCTAGCGCCCGCCGTGCCGGCGGCGGCGGAGCTCGTGGTAGCCTGGTTAGTAGCGAAACCACCGCTAGGGCCGGTCGCCGCGGAGGCCGCCGCCATTGTCACGGGGGCAGTGGTGCTGCTGACACTGCTAGTAGTCGTCATGGCAACTTGGCTGCTCATGGTTCTAAGTCCCAAGCTGTACGTAAGTCTGGCCACAATGTCTAGAGCTGCTTTAGGTATATGCCGCAAGCTGACCTCTTCCGAGCCACTTGCGAGTTTATGGGGGAACACGTAGGTAGGGTACGGGGGGGGAGACGCTAAGGGATGGCCAGAATTTGCCCGACTTAAAATAGAACCGGGAAGAGGGAGCGATAGGGAGGGGGCTCGCAGGCGGAGCAAGTACCTCCCCGCCCCCACCCCCGCCCCTCTCTCTCCTCCCGTCCCTCCCCCCCCCCCCCCCACCACGCGCCCCCCACTCTCTTTTCTCCTCCTTCCTGCTTTCTTCCCTCCCCCGCGCTCGCCAGCGTAATAGACTGCCACGTCCCAATTAAGGCTTCCACAGAGGCCCGTGAACTCTGGCCGTACGGAAGTGAACTCAAATCGGCCACCTGAAACGGCTCCAACAACCAACTGCTCGTGACCGGGCCGGGGTTTTTGTAGCACTGCCAAGGACACAGGTAGCGCGTTCCTAGCAAGTAGGTTCCCGGCCTGGCGCCTTTGGCGCAGTACGAATTCTCCAAGATCGAGGCGGTATTGTTCCAGTAGTTGCGCACGTGCTGAATGCTCGCGCCCTTGGGGCCGTGCGGGTCCCTCAGCCGGTAGTCGCTGACGATCCCCTCGATGTTGTCGTGCGCCACGCTGTACATAAACAGGCTCCTGGTACGATTGTCATACCTAGACGCCGCCACGTAACCCCAGCTCTGCCTCTCGTGGATCAGCCCGGGCATAGGCTCGTAGCCAGGCGCGTTGTCCAAGTGCTCGTAGAAACAGGGACGCCCTATCATAGCCAGCGCCAGAATCTCCAGTTCCTCCGCCGAGAGCTGTTCTTGGTAATGCTGCCTAGCCTCCGCCGGACTCGACTGGTCATACCGCTTGCGCTCTAAAAGCGCATGCTCCATCGCATTCTCGTACAAACAGTGTTCGTGCACCTCAACCACCTGCTCGCCTGCTCGGCACACCACAGGCTCGGGCTCGGGGCCCCAGATCACGCACAACGACGGGTCTGTCTGGCTCGGCAGGCTGCTATTGACACCAACACTCACGCCGACGCCGTTCGTAGACAGCTCTCTACACAGCGCTTCCTTCAACGCCTCTTCTGTCTTGTCACTGTAATTTGACGCCATGTTGCCCCCCTCTCTCTCCTCTCTTCCTCGTCTCTAGACAAGTACAAAAAGGGGAGAGCTTTTCCTGCTCACAAAAGCTTGAGCTTTTTTTTTGCTCTTTTGTCTTTTGCGATCACGACGGGCGGCAGATGTGTGTGTGTGGGGAGGGGGAGAGGGGGGGAGGGGGGATGAGATGGAAGAGGGAAAAACGGGGAAGAGAGAGGAGGGGGAAGAAAGTAAAAGGCCAACTGCCAGGGGATGCCTCTTCCCTCTCGCTCTCTTAGTTTTCAGTACCAAGATTAAAACTTTGTCAAGGATTTTTTTAATTTTTCTTTTGTTCACCGGCGAAGCGCGCCCCTGCCCATTCCCTCATTTCAAGATGGGGGGTCAGCCTTTGCCAAGAACCAGGGAAGTACTGCCTTTTGTGGCCATATCACAAAAGAGAAACGCGAGCCCGACGCAGAACGCGTGCAATTTTTTGCTGATTGGACAGGGCGCGTCGTCCATTGTAGACAAAACGTTTTTCCGGGAGGCCGTACACAAAAAACTTGTAGACAAAAGCTTTTGCTACCATTCAATGAGGGCAAAGAGGAGAGGGAGGGGGGGAGAAAGGGAAGGGGGGAGGAAGGGAGGAGGGAGAGAGGGGGGCGCTCCCCGCCACAAGGGATTAATTTGTAGTACAGCTCTCCCAAAGCTGTCGCTCGTGCACACTTTCCCGGGAAGACGCACAGGACCTTGTTCCCTTTGCAAAAGATCGGGCCGGCCGGTCCATTTCTGCAGCAAATTGGGCGCGTTTTGCGTCTGGTGGCGACGGTCAGGCAAGACCTGCGCTCAGCGCCAATATTAAAATTTGTCAAAGACTTTCTTTATTAATTTTTTTTGGTCCACCTAAGCCCCCCTGAGCCCGGGGGCTCAAAGAACAGGGGAGGGAAAGGGCGCAGAAGCTACAAATACATGAAACGCCTCCACTAAGCCCCCCCCCTTCCTCACCTAGTTCTCAGTGCCAAGTGTAGGACTTTGTCAAGCTTTTATAAAAAAATCGCACATTCTTGGCCGCCCCTCCCTTGGTTTGCAGTGTCAAGATTAAAACTGTTGTCAAGGATTTTATTATTTTTTTTTTTCACACCGGCGAAGCACGTTCCTGCCCTCCCTCTCCGAGTCTAGCAGCGCATTCGTGTCCGTCTCGATTGCGCGGTAGGCCTCCTGCGCACGCTCGCCCGCCGTGCTCGGCAGAGCCAGCTTCGAAGCACCCCGGCGCCCAACACAAAGGCGCTGCCGTGCAGCACACCCGCAGGCTCGCGACTCAGCTCCAGCCGCAACCAGCCGTCGGCCCCATGCCTGTCACGAGTCAGGTCGACCCAAAGTTCCTGGCGCCGCCCCGCTCCTAAACTCTGGGGTCGAGCGAGCTCCCCTGCGTGCGACCGAGACTGCTTGCGGGCAGCACGGCCCAACTGTGACGGTGGAGCAAGGGGAAAGAGAGGAAGGAAGAAGGGAAGAGAGGGAGGGGGGCAAAGGCAGATTGTGCTTGTTCCTCCCCTGCCCTTCCCTCTTCAACTCCTATTTCTGACTGCCAAGTATAAAACCGTTGAGCTTTAATTCAGCGTATTATACAAATTCTTGGCGCGCCCCCCCAAAGCGGGCCGAAAGGGGGGGGGGGGGCGCTCCCCCCCTTTTTTTTCTTCTTCCCTCCACCTGAGCCCCCTGAGCCCGGGGTGCTCAAAGAACAGGGGAAGGGGAAGGGCGCAGAAGCTACAAAAAAAGAACAAATACATGAAACGCCTCCACTCCCCCCACCCCCACATCCATCCCTGCCCAAGTTCTCAGACGGGGGGAATAAGCACAGGGTCGTGCCTCTCCCCCCCCCCCTTTCCCCCTCCCTCACCTAGTTCTCAGTGCCAAGTGTAGGACTTTGTCGAGCTTTTATTAAAAAATGGCACATTCTTGGCGCCCCTCCCCCCCACCCCTCGCCCTTGCCTGCTCGTTCATGAGCCGCGTAAGTTTAAGACTTTGTTAAAGTTTAATAAATTTTTAAGATTTTGTCAAAGTTTAATAAATTTTTTTTGGTACTTTCTTTTGCGCCTGTTCTTCCCCCCTTTTTTGCACCAACCAAAAAGATTGGACGCTCTGCCGAGAGAAAAAAAAGTATACAAGCGAACTAGTACCAATGTACTGGGCCTTAGCGGGCATCCGTCACGAAGCAAATCGCTGGTTGAAGATCTCTGGCATGAGTGCGTAATTGCGTGGGGTGGTCGGCTCCGCCGAGCGAGTCGGGGATGATATGGTTGATGTGGAACGGAACCTTGCGCACGCCGTTCTTGTCGAAATAATCACAAAAGTCCCCCAATCTTTGATGTCACCTGATACAACTTTTTTCTGGCGGAATCTTCAGAAAATTCGGTAAAAACTTCCAATAGCTTCAGAAATGCAGAAAAACCCGTTGCTTGAGCGCGCCAAGAAAGTGATAAATTTCTTTTTATTAAAACTTGACGGTCATACACTTGGCACTGAGAACTAGGAGAGGGAGAGGAAAGGGGCAAGGAAGGAAAGAGCACGAATTGTCTTAGTCCCTCGTCGGAGAACAGGGAGCGGGGAGAGAGAAGACGCGGAGGTAGAGGGAGGCGGTGAGGAAACATTGCGGCGGTTGGTTGCACGAGAGAGCGTACACCAAATCAAAAACTGTAAGCAGGTAGCTTTCGAGCAGCACCAACATGATGAGAGCCACGGCCCGCAGCCGCCGCGCTCGCGCACGCTCGGTTACGGAACATCGCCCCCCGAAGAAACGCGTTGCTCCCGGAACAGATCGGATTGAAATCTTGAGGAGGTGAACCCCACCTTCAGCCCACGTCTCCTGCTATCCCCCCCCCCCCCCTCTCTCCTCATCCCTTGTTTGCGCGTGCAAACGCATTCCAAAAAAAAATTCTTTTCCATTTGTCATATTTTCCCCCCATTTCCGCATATCTTGCAGAGGGAAGAGGCAGGGAAGGAGGAAGCACGAATTGTCGGGAGTGGCAGCGGGAAGGGGGGGGGGGGGGGCAGGGGCGCGCTTTGCCGGTGTACAAAAAAGAATAACGCAAAAAAATAAATCCTGACAAAGTTTTAATATTGGCACTGAGAACCAAGAGAGGGAGAGAGAAAGGGCAGGGAGAGGGGCAACCGCGACCTGTTTTTGCGTTTCCCCCCCTCCCGTCCCCTGCCTGAGAGCAGGGAGCGGGAAAAAGAAAGGGGCGGATGAATGGGCAGTGGTCAATGTGCCAGGAGGACAAGGGCCTCACTACCCCCACGGCGTCCTGACGGCGTCCTGTCCGTGCCATGGCCTAGCCACCGTGCGCAAGATCCGCGGGAATATGAAAAGAGGAAAAAAAAATTTTGCCCGACCAAAGGGAACAGACGACGGGGGGGAGATAAAGGGGGGAGGAAGGGGGAAAGAAAGGGGCGGGATGTGCTATCCCCCCTGCCCCCCGCATCCCTCTGTTCTCCTTTCACCTGCTACCCCCCCTCTCTCGTCCCTTGTTTGCACGTGCAAACGCATCCCAAAAAATTGTTTTTCCCACTTTTCATATATTTCCTATTTCCGCATATCTTGCAGAGGGAAGAGACAGGGAAGGAGGAATCACGAATTGTCTTTGCTCTCCCGCTCCCGATTCTCAGAGGGTGGACTACTCTCAGACGGAGAGCAAAGGGGCAGGGGGGAGGGCGCGCCAAGAAAGTACAAAAAAAGTCCACGCTGAATTAAAACTCGACAAAGTCTTACACTTGACACTGAGAATTAGGAGATGGAGAGAATTGACGCTGAATTAAAGCTCGACAAGGCATTACACTTGAAACTTGCAACGGCACCCTCAGGCTGCCGTAGCATCCGGCCCACTCTGCGGTCGTACATTTGGGCACTGAAAACTAGGAGCAGAGCACCGTGCTCCAGCACGACCCTGCGGCGAATGGATGGGCGGTGGTCAATGTGCTAGGAGCACAAGAGCCCCTTCACTTACCCCGACGGCATCCTGTCCGTGCCATAGCTCGGCCATCGTGCGCAAGATCCGCGGGAATACGAAAAGAGGAAAAAGATTTTGGCCCGACAACACAGGGAACAGACGGGGGTAAAGAAGGGGGAAGGGAGGAGAGAGGAAGGGCAGGGGCGCGCTTTGCCGGTGTAAAAAAAAAATTAAAAAAAATCCATGACAAAGTTGTAGTCTTGGCACTGAAAACTAAGAGAGAAAGGGGCAGAAGAGGATTTATCTATCTTTTTCCCCCGTCAGTAAGAAGGAAGGAGGGAAGGCGCCCGGCACAGGGGTTTAGTAGAGGCGTTGCGTGTATTTATTTTGTTTGTAGCTTCTGCGCCATTCCCCCTGGGCTCAGGGGAGGGAAAAGGGAAGGTTGGCAGAAAGGATTTGAGCGTACAGGGGGGGAAGTGCCCCCCGCCATGGCCTCAATGGAATCTTCTTAGTTTTGTTGCAATTCTGCCCCCCTTGCTCAGGCCCCGGGCTCAGGGGGATGGGAGGGAGTAGAGGGGAGAGAAGAGGCAAAAGAAGGGGGGGGGGGGGGGGCTAAGAATGTACAAGAAAAAACCACGCGAGAAAAAATTACTGACAAAGCTTTAATTTTGGCACTGAGAACTAAGAAAGGGAGAGGGAAGGGGCGAGGGGGAGGATCAAGCACGATCTGTCTTGCCCCCCCCCCCCCCCCGTCTAAGAACGTGTACAGGGAGGGGCGGGGTGTGCTCTCCCCCCCCCCCCCCCCGTCCCTCCTCTCGTCCCTCTGTTCCCCTTGTCCCCTGCTCTCTCCCCCCCCCCTTCCCTCGTCCCTTGTTTGCGCGTGCAAACGCGTTCCCAAAAGAATTTTCTTTTCCACTTTTCATATTCTTCCTATTTCCGCAGATTTTGCACACCGTGCTCCAGCACGAACACACGGCGGATGGATGGGCGGTGGTCAATGTGCTAGGAGGACAAGGGTCTCACTACCCCCGACGGCGTCCTGTCCGTGCCATGGCTCGGCCACCGTGGGCAAGGTCAGAAAATATGAAAAGAGGAAAAGATTTTTTTTTGCCCAACAACAAAGGGAACAGACGGGGGAAAGAAGGGGAGGGGGGAAGAGGAAAGGGGAAGAGGAAGGGGGGAAGAAGGGGCCGGGGAGGATTAATCTATCTTCCCCCCCCGTCAGTAAGAGGGAAGGGGGGAAAGCGCCCGGCATAGGTGGGATTAATGGAGGCGTTGCATGTATTTATTTTATTTGTAGCTTCTGCGCCATTCACCCTTCCCCCTTCCCCTCCCCTGCTCCTTGAGCCCCCCGGGCCCAAGGGGGGGGGGGGGTGGAGTGGAGCCCCTCGGGCTCAGGGAAGGAGTGGGGCGCCAAGAAAGTGCAAGAAAAGTCCACGCTGAATTAAAGCTCGACGGTCGTACACTTGGGGCACTGAAAACTAGAAGCGGAGCACCGTGCTCCACCACGACCCTGCGGCGAATGGATGGGCGGTGGTCAATGTGCCAGGAGGACAAAAGCCCCTCACTTACCCCGACGGCGTCCTGTCTGTGCCATGGCTCGGCCACCATGCGCAAGATCCGCGGGAATACGAAAAGAGGAAAAAGATTTTGGCCCGACAACAAAGGGAACAGACGGGGGGAGGAAGAAAGGGGGAGGGAGGAAAAGAAAGGGAGGAAGAAGGGAGCGGGACGTGCTCCCCCCCGCCCCACCTCTCGCCCCTCTTTCCCCCCTGTCCCTGCTATCCCCCTCTCGCCCTCGTCCCTGTGCAGAGGGAAGAGGCAGGGAAGGAGGAAGTCCACTGTCTGAGAATCGGGAGCGGGAGAGGGAGGGCAGGGGCGCGCTTTGCCGGTGTACAAAAAAAATTTAAAAAATCCATGACAAAGTTGTAATCTTGGCACCGAAAACTAGCAAAGAAAATGGCAGCACGCGGCACATCCCCCTCCCTTCCTCAGAGCGGGGGGCAAAAATAAGTAAACTTTTTCTGGAGCCCACCGATTGGGGGGGGGGGGGGGGGGCGCCCCCCTCCCTACCCCTTTCTTTCTTCCCTCCCTCTGAGCCCCCTGAGCCCGGGGGGCTCCAGCGAATGAATGGGCGATGGTCAATGTGATAGGAGGACAAAGGCCTCACTACCCCGACGGCATCCTGTCCGTTCCATGGCTCGACCATCGTGCGCAAGATCCGCGGGAATATGAAAAGAGGAAAAAAAAATCTTTGCCCGACAACAAAGGAAACAGACGGGTGGGGGGGGGGGGGAAGACAAAGGGCAGGGAGGAAGGGAGGGAAAATGCTCCTTCCCCCTCCCCCCCCCCCTCCTTTTCCCCTTGTCCCCTGCTATCCCCTCTCCCCTCGTCCCTCCTCAGAGCGCGTGCAAACGCGTTCCAAAAAAGATTTTCTTTTCCACTTTTCATATTCCCGCAGATATTTCCGCAGATCTTGCATTGGGAAGAGGCAGGGAAGGAGGAAGCACGAATTGTCGGGAGTGGCAGTGGGAAAGGGGAAGAGCAGGGGCGCACCAAGAAAATGTAATTTACGCTGAATTAAAGCTCGACAAAGTCTTACACTTGACACTGAGAATTAGGAGATGGAGAGAATTGACGCTGAATTAAAGCTCGACGATCTTACATTTAGTGGCACTGGGAACTAGGAGCAGAGCACAGTGCTCCAGTACGACCCTGTGGCGGATGGACGGGCGGTGGTCAATGTGCTAGTAGGACAAAAGCCTCACTACCCCCCGACGGCGTCCTGTCCGTGCCATGGCTCGGCTACCGTGCGCAAGGTCAGAAAAATATGAAAAAAGAAAAGAAAATTTGGCCCGACAACAAAGGGAACAGACGGGGGAGGAAGAAAGGGGGAGGGAGGAAGAAGAGGGCGGGATATGCTTTCCCCCGTCTCCCCTCTCGCCCCTCTTTTCCCCCTGTCCCCTGCTATCCCCCTCTCCTTCTCGTCCATTGTTTGCGCGTGCAGAGGGAAGAGGCAGGGAAGGAGGAAGCACTAATTGTCTGAGTCCACTGTCTGAGAATCGGGAGCGGGAGAGGGAGGGCGGGGGCGCGCTTTGCCGGTGTACAAAAAAAATTTAAAAAAAATCCATGACAAAGTTGTAATCCTGGCACTGAAAACTAAGAGAGGAAGGGGCCGGGGGATTAGTGGAGGCGTTGCATGTATTTATTTTGTTTGTAGCTTCTGCGCCCTCCGGGGGAGGGAGGGTAGAGGCGCGCTAAAAATGTACACAAAAATCACGCGAAAAATTTACTGACGAGATTTCAATCTTAGCACTGAGAACCAAGAAAGGAAGGGGCCGGGGAGGATCAATCTGTCTTCCCCCCTCCCCCCGTCGGTAAGAAGGAAGGAGGAGGGCGCCCGGCATGGGAGGGAGGGTTAGTGTTTGCAGCTTCTGCGCCCTTCCCCTCCCCCCCCCCCCTGCTCCTTGAGCCCCCTGGCCTCAAGGGGGTGGGAAGGAGTAGAGGGGAGAGAAGAAGAGGCAGGGGAGGGGAGGGGGGGGGGAGAGCACGAATTGTCTTAGTTCCCGTCTGAGAACAGTGAGTGGGAGAGGGAAGGGAGAGGGTAGGGGCGCGCTTCGCCGGTGTACAAGAAAAATCATGCGAAAAAAGACCCCTGACAAGGTTTTAATCTTGGCACTGAGAGCAAGAGACTGAGAAGGAAAGGGACAGGGGGAGTGGGGCGCCTACTCCAGCGCAAGAAAAGTCCACGCTAAATTAAAACTCGACAAAGTCTTACACTTGACACTTGCAACTGCACCCTCAGGCTGCCACAGCATCCGGCCCACTCAACGGCCTTACATTTAGGGGCACTGAAAACTAGGAGCAGAGCACCGTGCTGGAGCACGACCCTGCGGCGGATGAATGAGAGCGGTGGTCAATTTGCCAGGAGGACAAAAGCCTCACTACCCCGACGGCGTCCTGTCCATGCCATGGCTCGGCCAGCGTGCGCATGATCCGCGGGAATATGAAAAGAGGAAAAAAAATTATTTTTGCACGACAACAAAGGAAACAGATGGGGGAGGGGGGGAGGGAGGAAGAAGAAGGGGGGAAGAAAGGGACGGGATGTGCATTCCCCCGCTCCCCCCCCCTCGTCCTTCTGTTCCCCTTGTCCCCTGTTATCCCCTCTCCTCCCCTCGTCCCTTGCTTGCGCGTGCAAATGCGTTCCAAAAAAAAATTTCTTTTCCACTTTTCATGTTTTTCTATTTTCGCAGATCTTGCAGAGGGAAGAGGCAGGGAAGGAGGAAGCACGAATTGTCTTAGTCCACTGTCTGAGAATCGGGACAGGAAGTGGGAGGGGCGGGGGGCGCGCTTTGCCGGTGTACAAAAATAAATTAAAAAAATCCATGACAAAGATGTAATCTTGGCACTGAAAACTAAGAGAGGAAGGGGCCGGGGAGGATCAATCTGTCTTTCCCCTCCCCCCTGCTCTTTGAGCCTCCCGGGCTCAGGGGTGGGGGGAGTAGAGGCGAGGGAAGGCACAAAACAAATTTAAAGAAGAAAGGGGGGGGGGGCAGGGACGCGCTAAGAATATTAAAAAAAGATAATAAGAAAATCTCTGACAAAGTTTTTAATCTTGGCGCTGAGAACTAGGAGAGAGGGAAGAGGAAAAAAAGGGGCGGGGAAGGAAAAAGAAAAGTGTGACGCGGGGGGAGGGGGAGAGGGGGGGGGACACAGGGGAGGGAGAGGGAGCGCCCCCTTCTCCCCTGGCCCCCCCCCCCTGTCTCTTGCCTCTCTTTCTTCTAGTTCTCAATGTCAAGTGTAAAACTTTGTCAAGCTTTTTAATAAAGAAGTTTTACACTTTCTTGGCGCGCCTCCTGCCCCCCTTCCCTCTCTTGCTACCTGTTCTCAGATCAATACCTTTCTTTGGGTACTAGCAGACTAAACACCTATCTCAGGAAGCCGACGTAGGAACCAGGCGCGTGCACTCAACCCGTGCTGCAATTCAATACTGCCGTTCCACAACTTGCTTGGTGTCATTCGCAGGCTGTGCTTGTAGTTAACCTCTCCTTTCACATTAAAAACCAGCTTGCCCGTGATTACATATTCCGAACGTGGGCACACGCTCACTTTGTCGAAGACTACTGCCTCCACGGGAGCCTCGGCTTCCTCCGCTGGCTGGGCCCAGTCTGGCAGCGTAAACACTCTACCGTCAGGCCTGGCTATACGTAGACCCTCAATGTCGACATGGACGCAGGCTCCGATCAGGCGAATTGTAGCGCGGTGGTGGTATTCCGACAGCTCCACGCCGTTGGCCTTCAGCTCTGCCTCAGGTACTTGGTAGGTCTGCTGGAGCACTAGTTCACGCACCAAGCAGACAAGTCGAGCGGTCTCGAAGCGCAGCGCCGCCGACTCCTGGTCGCGCTCGTCCCCCCGCCAGGGCATCAACTCCAGCCGCAGGCCCGGGGCCAGGATAGCCGTTAGGTCCGCGCAGACTCGCAGCGCATTCGTGTCCGTCTCGATTGCGCGGTAGGCCTCCTGCGCACGCTCACCCGCCGTGCTCGGCAGAGCCAGCTCAAAGCACCCGGCGCCCAATACGAAGGCGCTGCCGCGCAGCACACACGCAGGCTCGCGACTAATTTCCAGCCGCAACCAGCCGTCGGCCCCATGCCTGTCACGAGTCAGGTTGATCCGAAGTTCCTGGCGCCGCCCCGTTCCTAAACTCTGGGGTCGAGCGAGCTCCCCTGTACTGTTAGCGTTCCCGGTAGATAGTGCAGTCCCCATTTTATTTGTGCCTGTGCGTCTTGCTACACAAAATACAAGTTTTTGCGGCGTGCGACCGAGGCTGCTTGCGGGCAGCACGGCCCAACTGTGACGGTGGAGCAAGGGGAAAGAGAGGAAGGGAGGAGGAACAAAAAATGGGGGGGGGCGCCCCTTTCTCCCTAGCGGCCCCCCCCCCTGCTCCCTGACTCTGCCGCTCCCTTTCCTCAGACAGGGGGGGGGGGGGGGCAAAGGCAGATTGTGCTTGCTCCTCCCCTGCCCTTCCCTCTTCAACTCCTATTTCTCACTGCCAAGTGTAAGACCGTTGAGCTTTAATTCAGCGTATTCTTTTCTGCACTTTATTAACGCCTCTCCGCTCCCTCTCCTAGTTTTCAGTCTCAAGTGTAAGACTTTGTCGAGCTTTATAAAAAAATCGCACATTCTTGGCGCCCCTCTCCCCCCCTCCCTCCCTTAGTTCGCAGTGCCATAATTAAAACTTGTGTCAAGGATTTTATTATTATTTTTTTTGTACATTCTTAGCGCGCCCCCGCCCTCTCCCTTCCCTTTCCTGCTCTGTTCTCGGACGGAGACGACTGAAGACAAATCGTGCTCTTCCCCTCCCCTGCCCCTTCCCTCTGCCTCTCGTAGTTGTTAGTGCCAAAGTGTACGACCGTCGAGCTTTAATTCAGCGTATTCTTTCCCGCGCTTTCTTGGCGCGCCCTCACCCCTTCCCTCATTTCTAGACGGGGGGCAAGGACAGAACAGGGACAGGAAGAGGGGGAGGAGAGGGGAAAAGGATACGATATAGCCGAAACGGTGGCAGCCTTTGCCAAAAACCCGGGAAGCACTGCCTTTTATGGCAGTATCACAAAAGAGAAACGCGAGCCCGACGCAAAACGCGTGCGATTATTCACTGATTGGACAGGGCGCGTCGTCTATTGTGGACAAAACGTTTTTCCGGGAGGCCGTACACAAAAAACTTGTTGACAAAAGTTTTTGCTATTATTCAATGAGGGAAAAGAGGAGAGGGGGGGGGGAAGGGAAGGGAGAGGAAGGGAGGAGGGGGGGAGGGGGAGGGAAGAGAAGGGGAGAAAAAGGGGGGGAGGGAACAGGGGGGAGTGCCCCCCTCCCCATCCTCTCCCCCCTCCCCTCTTCTCCCCCTCCCCTCCCCTCCCCTCCCCCCTTCCCTCTCCTTCTCCCCTTCCCCTTCCCTTCCCCCCTTCCATCTCTTTCTCTCTCCCAAAGCTGTCGCTCGTGCACGCTTTCCCGGGAAGACGCACAGGACCTTGTTCCCTTTGCAAAAGAGCGAGCCGGCCGGTCCATTTCGGCAGCAAATTGGGCGCGTTTTGCGCCTGGTGGCGGCGGTAAGGCAAAGACCTGCGATCAGGAAGGCGCGATGAGATTACAACAAAGAACTGCTACTTTATTGATTATTCCAAAAGTTCCATAGACGGGAAGTGAGCGGAAGCTTAGTTCTCAGCGCCAATATTAAAAATTTGTCAAGGATTTTTTTTATTAATTTTTTTTGGTCCACCTAAGCTTCCCTGAGCCCGGGGGCTCAAAGAACAGGGGAGGGAAAGGGCGCAGAAGCTACAAAAAAAACAAATACATGAAACGCCTCCACTAAGCCCTCCCCCTTCCTCACCTAGTTCTCAGTGCCAAGTGTACGACTTTGTCAAGCTTTTATAAAAAAAATCACACATTCTTGGCGCCCCTCCCTGTTCTTAGATCAATACCTTTTTTTGGGTACTGGCAGACTAAAAGGAAGCCGACGTAGGAACCAGGCGAATTGTAGCGCGGTGGTGGTATTCTGACAGCTCCACGCCGTTGGCCTTAATTAAGCTCTGCCACAGGTACTTGGTAGATCCGCCGGAGCACTAGTTCACGCACCAAGCAGACAAGTCGAGCGGTCTCGAAGCGCAGCGCATTTGTGTCCGTCTCGATTGCGCGGTAGGCTTCCTGCGCCCAACACGAAGGCGCTGCCGCGCAGCACACCCGCAGGCTCACGACTCAGCTCCGACCGCAACCAGCCGTCGGCCCCATGCCTGTCACGAGTCAGGTCGACCCAAAGTTCCTGGCGCCGCCCCGCTCCTAAACTCTGGGGTCGAGCGAGCTCCCCTGCGTGCGACCGAGGCTGCTTGCGGGCAGCACGGCCCGACTGTGACGGTGGAGCAATGGGAAAGAGAGGGAGGGAGGAGGAACAGAAAATAGGGGGGAGAGCGCCCCTTTCTCCCTAGCTCCCCCCCCCCCTCCTCTTTCCCGCTCCCTCTCCTAGTTTTCAGTGTCAAGTGTAAGACTTAGTCGAGGTTTTATTCAGCGTATTATACAAAATTATTGGCGCGCTCCTCCCAGCCCCTGCCCTCTCTTTCCCTCTCCCGCTCCCTATTCTCAGACGGAAAAGGCAAGGCTAGATTGTGCTCTCTCCCCTCCCCTGTCTTTTCTCTCTCCCGCTCCCCGTTCTCAGATGGGGGGGGGCTTTTCCCCCCGCGGGGGGGGGGGGGCGCCCCCCCCCCTCTTTTTCCTTCTTCTCTGCACTTGAGCCCCCTGAGCCCGGGGGGCTCAAAGAACAGGGGAAGGGGGAGGGGAAGGGCGCAGAAGCTACACAAAAAAATAAATACATGAAACGCCTCCACTAAGCCCCCCCCCCCTTCCCCCATCCCTGTCCAAGTTCTCAGACGGGGGGACTAAGCACAGGGTCGTGCCTCTCCCCCCTCCCCCTTTTCCCCTTCCTCACCTAGTTCTCAGTGCCAAGTGTAGGACTTTGTCGAGCCTTTATAAAAAAATCGCACATTCTTGGCGCCCCCCCCCCCCCTCTCTCTTTCCTCTCCCGCTCCCTGTTCTCGGTGTCAATATTAAAACATTGTCAGGGATTTTTTTTATTAATCTTTGTACATCGGCGAAGCACGCCCCTGCCTCTTCCCTCTCGCTCTCTTAGTTTTCAGTACCAAGATTAAAACCTTGTCAAGGATTTTTTAAAAATTTTTTTGTTCACCGGCGAAGCGCGCCCCTGCCCCTTCCCTCATTTCTAGACGGGGGGCAGCCTTTGCTAAAAACCCCGGGAAGTACTGCCTTTTGTGGCCGTACACAAAAACTTGTTGACAAAAGTTTTTGCTACCATCCAATGAGGGAAAAGAGGAGAGGGAGGGGGGGGCGGGAAGGGAAGGGGAGGGGGCGCCAAGAATGTGTGAATCTTTTTATTAAAGCTCGACAAGGCATTACACTTGACACTTGCAACGGTACCCTCAGGCTGCCGCAGCATTCGGCCCACGTCATGTTTCTGCGGTAGCCTGTGTTAGAACCCTAGCCCGGCACCGTCTGTGCTCTGATCGCACGCCAAGAGAGTGCGAAAAGGAATACGCTGAATTAGAGCTCGACTGCGTCCTGTCCGTGCCATGGCTCGGCCACCGTGCGCAAAGGAAAATATGAAAAAAGGAAAGAAATCATTTTTTGCCAGACAGCAAAGGAAACAGACGAAGGCGGGGGAGAGCACGAATTGTCTAGTCCCTCGTCTGAGAATCGGGAGCTGGAGAGGGAAAGGGGGAGGGTAGGGGCGCGCTTCGCCGGTGTACAAGAAAAAACCGCGCGAGAAAAATTTACTGAAAGAAAGAATTTTAATCTTGGCACTGAGAACGTGTACAGGGAGGGGCGGGGTGTGCTCCCCCCTCCCCGTCCCCCCTCTCGTCCCTCTGTTCCCCTTGCCCCCCCTGCTATCACCCCCCTCCCCTCGTCCCCTTGTTTGCGCGTGCAAACGCGTTCCGAAGAAAATTTTCTTTTCCACTTTTCATATTTTCCTATTTCCGCAGATCTTGCGCACCGTGCTCGAGCACGACCTTGCGGCGCATGGGTGGGCGGTGGTCAATGTGCTAGGAGGACAAGGGCCTCACTACCCCCCGACGGCGTCTTGCCCGTGCCATGGCTCGGCCACTGTGCGCAAGGTCAGAAAAATATGAAAAGAGGAAAAAAAAAATTTTTGCATGACAAGAAAGGGAACAGACGGGGGGAAAGAAGGGGGGGGGGGGGAAGAAGAGAAAGGGAAGAAGGGGGCGGGATGTGCTTCCCCCCGTACCCCCTCACGGTCTGAGAATCGGGAGCGGAAGCGGGAGAGGGAGGGCAGGGGCGCGCTTTGCCGGTGTACAAAACAATTAAAAAAATCCGTGACAAAGTTGTAATCTTGGCACTGAAAACTAAGAGAGGAAGGGGCCGGGGGGGATTAGTGGAGGCGTTGCATGTATTTATTGTGTTTGTAGCTTCTGCGCCATTCACCCTTCCCCCTTCCCCTCCCCTGCTCCTTGAGCCCCCTGGGCTCAGAGGAGAGAGGAAGAGGCAGGGGGCGCCAAGAAAGTGCAAGAAAAATCACGCTGAATTAAAGCTCGACAAGGCATTGCACTTGACACTTGCAACGGCACCCTCAGGCTGCCGCAGCATCCGACCTACTTCATGTCGCTGCGGTAGCCTATGTTAGAACCCCGGCCGGCATTGTCTGTGCTCTGCTCGCGCGCCAAGAGAGTACGAAAAAGAATACGCTGAATTAAAGCTCGACGGCGCCCTGTCCGTGCCATAGCTCGGCCACCGTGCGCAAGGTCAGAAATATATGAAAAGAGGGAGGGGGGGGGGCGCGCGCTAAGAATATAAAGAAATCACGCGAAAAAAGAAATCCTTGACAAATTTTTAATCTTTGGCACTGAAAACTAAGAGAGGAAGGGGCCGGGGAGGATCAATCTGTCTTTCCATCCTCCTCCCCCCGTCGGGAAGAGGGGAAGGGGGGAGGGGGTTAGTGTTTGCAGCTTCTACGCCCTTCCCCTCCCCCCCCCTGCTCCTTGAGCCCCCTGGGCTCAGGGGAGGGAAGAGGGGAGGGGTGGCAGAAAAGTCCAAGGATATAGGGGGGGGGGTGCTTCCCCACCATGGACTCCATGGAATCATCTTAGTTTTGTTGCAATTCTGCCCCCTGCACTTTGAGCCCCCCTGGCTCAGGGGGGAGAAGGGAGTAGAGGGGAGAGAAGAGGCAAGGGAAGGGGGGGGCGCTAAGAATGTACAAGAAAAATCACGCAAAAAAAAAATTACTGACAAAATTTTAATTTTGGCACTGAGAACTAAGAGAAGGAGAGGGAAGGGGCGGGGGGGAGGATCAGGCACGATCTGTCTTGCCCCCTCCCCCCCCCCCCGTCTGAGAACGTGTACAGGGAGGGGCGGGGTGTGCTCTCTCTTCTCCTCCCTTCGTCCCTTGTTTGCGTGTGCAAACGCGTTCCCAAAAAAATTTTCTTTTCCACTTTTCATATTCTTCCCATTTCCGCAGATTTTGCGCACCGTGCTCCAGCACGAACCCACGGCGGATGGATGGGCGGTGGTCAATGTGCTAGGATGACAAGGGCCTCACTACCCCCCCCCCCCGACGGTGTCCTGTCCGTGCCATGGCTCGGCCACCGTGCGCAAGGTCAGAAAATATGAAAAGAGGAAAAGAAATTTTTTTTTGCCCGACAACAAAGGGAACAGACGGGGGAAAGAATGGGAGGGGGGGAGAGGAAAGGGGAAGAGGAAGGGGGGAAGAAGGGGGCGGGATGTGCTTTCCCCCCCCCCCGTCCCCCTCACTATCGGAGAATCGGGAGCGGGAGCGGGAGAGGGAGGGCAGGGGCGCGCTTTGCCGGTGCACAAAAAAAATTTAAAAAAATCCATGACAAAGTTGTCATCTTGGCACTGAAAACTAGGAGAGGAAGGGAAGGGGCAGGGGAGGATTAATCTATCTTCCCCCCCCCCCCGTCAGTAGGAGGGAAGGGGGGAAAGCGCCCGGCATAGGTGGGATTAATGGAGGCGTTGCATGTATTTTGTTTGTAGCTTCTGCGCCATTCACCCTTCCCCCTTCCCCTCCCCTGCTCCTTGAGCCCCCCCGGGCTCAGGGGGGAGTGGGGCGCCAAGAAAGTGCAAGAAAAGTCCACGCTAAATTAAAACTCGACAAAGTCTTACACTTGACACTGAGAATTAGGAGATGGAGAGAATTGACGCTGAATTAAAGCTCGACGGTCGTACACTTGGGGCACTGAAAACTAGAAGCGGAGCACCGTGCTCCACCACGACCCTGCGGCGAATGGATGGGAGGTGGTCAATGTACCAGGAGGACAAGACCCCCTCACTTACCCCGACGGCGTCCTGTCCGTGCCATGGCTCGGCCACCATGCGCAAGGTCAGAAAAATATGAAAAAAGGAAAAAGAATTTGGTCCGACAACAAAGGGAACAGACGGGAGGGAGGAAGAAAGGGGGAGGGAGGAAAAGGAAGGGATGAAGAAGGGGGCGGGATGTGCTTCCCCCCGTCCCCCCTCTCGTCCCTCTTTTCCCCCTGTCCCCTGCTTTCCCCCTCTCGCCCCCGTCCCTGTGCAGAGGGAAGAGGCAGGGAAGGAGGAAGCACGAAATGTCTTAGTCCACTGTCTGAGAATCGGGAGCGGGAGCGGGAGAGGGAGGGGGGGCGCGCTTTGCCGGTGCACAGAAAAAATTAAAAAAATCCATGACAAAGTTGTAATCTTGGCACCGAAAACTAAGAGAGGAAGGGGCCGGGGGGGATTAGTGGAGGCGTTGCATGTACTTATTTTGTTTGTAGCTTCTGCGCCCCCCTTCCCCTCCCCTGCTCCTTGAGCCCCCTGGGCTCAGGGGAGGGTGGGCAGAAAGGATTTCTGGATAAAGAGGGGGGGGGGGGGGGCGCCCCGGCACGGGGTCAGTAGCATCTTAGTTTCTTTGTCAGTTTTGCCCCCCTACTCGTTGAGCCCCCCGGGCTCAGGGGGGGGGGGGGGGGGCGGTGGAGTAGAGGGGCGCGCTTCGCCGGTGTACAAGAAAAATCACGCGAAAAAAAATCCTGACAAAGTTTTAATCTTGGCACTGAGAACCAAGAGGGAGAGGGAAGGGGAAGGGACAGAGAGAGTGAGGCGCCAAGAAAGTGCAAGAAAAGTCCACGCTGAATTAAAACTCAACAAAGCCTTACACTTGACACTTGCAACGGCACCCTCAGGCTACCGCAGCATCCGGCCCACTCGACGGTCTTATACTTGGGGCACTGAAAACTAGGAACAGATCACCGTGCCCCCAGCATGACCCTGCGGAGGATGGATGGGCGGTGGTCAATGTGCCAGGACAAAGGCCTCACTACCCCGACGGCGTCCTGTCCGTGCCATAGCTCGACCACCGTGCGCAAGGTCAGGAAAATGTGAAAAAAGGAAGAAAAAAATTGTTGCCCGACAACAAAGGGAACAGACGAGGGGGGAGAAGGGGGGGAAGAAAGGGGCGGGATGTGCGGTTTCCCGCTCCCCCCCCCCTCGTCCCTCTGTTCCCCTTGTCCCATGCTATTCCCCCCCCCCTCGTCCCTTGTTTGCGTATGCAAACGCGTTCCGAATTTTTTTTCCACTTTTCATATTCCCGCAGATATTTCCGCAGATCTTGCACACCGTGCTCCAGCACGACCCTGCGGCGCAAGGTCAGAAAAATATGAAGAATGGAAAGAATTTTTTTTGGCCTGACAACAAAGGGAACAGACTGGGGGGGGGGGGGGGGAAAGAAAGGGAGGGAGCAAGAAAAGGGCAAAAGGGTTGCCTCCCCCCTGGCCCTCCAGGCACACACGCAAAAAAAGGGAGACTGTTTTAAGGCTTGATAGGCTAAAGAAAAAAAGCAGTCGGTGGAAAAAAAAGCAGGGGAACGCAAACGGAAGAGCGGCCATGGACTCCGGTGCCGGAGACCAGCTGTTTGAAGCTAGTTACACAGGCGCGAACGTCGTGGCCTGGTGCAAGGGGGAACTATGCGCTGCGGTGACCAACGCGATGAAAAGCCTGGCCCCGGAAGTTGCGCAACAGCAGGCCACCGTTGAACGCTTAGAACAAGAGTTAGCTTATCATGTGTCTTGGCGCCCGGGAAAAAGAAGATACAAACGCGCGATTCATGATGGTATCACTAGAGAACTTTCTTCCAGACTAACAAAAGAGCGAACAGCACTGGCGGAGCTGAAAGAAAGAGAGTTCGAGGTTACGTTCACTGTGCAGAAGCGGGCCAGGGTTGGTATGGAGCCGATTGCCAGCCAGGCCCCCGAGACCGTTCAAAAATATAACGAACACGCGGAGGACGCTGGCTCGCACGAGCCGGATTCTGCCCCGGGCTCTGAAATGAATTAAATTATCAAAAGAGCTTATTGAAACCATTCCGGATTGGATTGACATCTAGGAAGGCAAACCCCCCAGAGACCGGCAGGCAGCTGGGAGAGAGAAAGAGCAGCACGCGGCACATCCCCCTCCCTCCTCAGAGCGGGGGGCAAAAATAAGTAAACTTTTTTTGGAGCCCACCGATTGGGGGGGGGGGGGGGGCGCCCCCCCCTACCCCCTTCTTTCTTCCCTCCCTCTGAGCCCCCTGAGCCCGGGGGGGCTCAAGGAGCAGGGGAAGGGGGAATCGGGAGCGGGAGGGAAGGGGGAGGGTAGGGGCGCCAAGAGAGTGCGAAAAAGAATGCGCTGAATTAAAGCTCGACGGTCCTACAGTTGGGCACTGAAAACTAGGAGCAGGGCACCGTGCTCCAGCACGACCCTGCGGCGAATGAATGGGCGGTGATCAATGTGATAGGAGGACAAAGACCTCACTACCCCGACGGCATCCTGTCCGTGCCATGGCTCGGCCACCGTGCGCAAGATCCGCGGGAATATGAAAAGAGGAAAAAAAAATCTTTGCCCGACAACAAAGGAAACGGACGGGAGGGGGAAGACAAAGGGCAGGGAGGAAGGGAGGGGAAATGCTCCTTCCCCCCCCCCTCCTTTTTCCCTTGTCCCCTGCTATCCTCCCTCCCCTCGTCCCTCCTCAGAGCGCGTGCAAACGCGTTCCAAAAAAGATTTTCTTTTCCACTCTTCATATTCCCGCAGATATTTCCTCAGATCTTGTATTGGGAAGAGGCAGGGAAGGAGGAAGCACGAATTGTCGGGAGTGGCAGTGGGAAAGGGGAAGAGCATAGGCGCGCCAAGAAAATGTAATTTACGCTGAATTAAAGCTCGACAAAGTCTTACACTTGACACTTGCAACGGCACCCTCAAGCTGCCGCAGCATCCGGCCCACTCGACGGTCGTACACGTTGGCACTGAGAACCAAGAGAGGGGGAGGGAAAGGGAAAGGACAGGGGGGAGTGGGGCGCCAAGAAAGTACAAGAAAAGTCCACGCTAAATTAAAGTTCGACAAAGTCTTACACTTGAGGAGATGGAGAGAATTGACGCTGAATTAAAGCTCGACGGTCTTACATTTGGGGGCACTGGGAACTAGGAGCGGAGCACCGTGCTCCAGTACGACCCTGTGGCGGATGGATGGGCGGTGGTCAATGTGCTAGGAGGACAAGAGCCTTCACTACCCCGACGGCGTCCTGTCCGTACCATGGTTCGGCCATCATCGTGCGCAAGATCCGCGGGAATACGAAAAGAGGAAAAAAAATTTGGTCCGACAACAAAGGAAACAGACGGGGGAAAGAAAGGGGGGGGGAGAGGAAAGGAGAAGACAAAGGGCAGGGATGGGAAATGCTCTTCCCCTTGTCCCCTGCTATCCCCCCCCTCCCCTCGTCCCTTGTTTGCGCGTGCAAACGCGTTCCAAAAGAAAATTTTCTTTTCCACTTTTCATATTTTTCCCATTTCCGCAGATCTTGCGCACCGTGCTCCAGCACGACCCTGCGGCGGATGGATGGGCGGTGGTCAATGTGCTAGTAGGACAAAAGCCTCACTACCCCAGACGGCGTCCTGTCCGTGCCATGGCTCGGACACCGTGCGCAAGGTCAGAAACATGTGCAAAAAGCAAAGAAAACTTGGCCCGACAACAAAGGGAACAGACGGGGGGGGGAGGGAAGAAAGAGGGAGGGAGGAAAAGGAAGGGATGAAGAAGGGGGCGGGATGTGCTTCCCCCCGTCTCCCCTCTCGCCCCTCTTTTCCCCCTGTCCCCTGCTATCCCCCTCTCCCCGTCGTCCCTTGTTTGCGCGTGCAGAGGGAAGAGGCAGGGAAGGAGGAAGCACGAATTGTCTTAGTCCACTGTCTGAGAATCGGGAGCGGGAGCGGGAGAGGGAGGGCAGGGGCGCGCTTCGCCGGTGTACAAAAAAAATTAATAACAAAATTTACTGACAGGATTTCAATCTTGGCACTGAGAACGTGTATAGGGAGGGGCGCTTCGCCTGTGTAAAAAAATCACGCGAAAAAAGAAATACTTGACAAAGTTGTAATCTTCGGCGCTGAAAACTAAGAGAGGAAGGGGCAGGGGAGGGTCTATCTGTCTTCCCCCCCCCCCCTAAGCTCAGGGGAGAGTGGCAGAAAGGATTTCTGGGTACAGAGAGACAAATCGTTCTCTCCCTCTCCCCTGCTTTCTTTTTATCTCTATCCTAGTTCCCCGGCGGAATGAGTTGGGTAGTTTTTGTGCGATCTCTATTGCACCTCCTGCACGTACATCTCCAACCATTGCACGCACCCGCCGAGTCGTACACACACCTCCGACCCCTTTGCACGCATTCACTTAAACCTCCTTCCTCTCGGCGCCAAGTCTAAGACTGTCGAAAATTTAATTAAAATAAATTGGCACAACCCCTTCCCCTTTCTTCTTCGTAGAGCACGTTGAGAAGTCACGATCTGGCGCGCACAATTTTACTACCTTCTTTCACATATCGTGGGCGCAGAGTATCCAGATCAACGTCGCCCTCCCCCCCCCCCCCCGGCACCGTCTACGTCTCGTCTGCTTTGGCTGTCAGCCCGCCGGCGCGGGCAGGTGGGAAGGGCGCCCCCCCCCCCCCCTTAGTTCGCAGTGCCAAGATTAAAATTTTTATCAAGGATTTTTTTTACATTCTTAGCGCGCCCCCCTCCGTCCCTTCCCTCATTTCTAGACGGGGGGGGCAAGCATTTGCCGAAAACCCAGGAAGTACTGCCTTTTGTAGCCGTATCACAGAAGAGAAGCGCGAACCCGACGCAAAACTCGTGCAATTTTGTGCTGATTGGACAGGGCGCGTCGTCTATTGTGAACAAAACGTTTTTCCGGGAGGCCGTACACAAAGGACTTGTTGACAAAAGTGTTTGCTACCATTCAACAAGGGAAAAGAAGAGAGGGAGGAAGGGAAAGGAAGAGGAAGGAAGGAGGGGGGAGGGGGAGGGAAGGGAAGGGGAGAAAAAGGGGGGAGGGAATTAGGGGGGGAGAAAGGGGATAGCGAGAGGGAGAGGGGCGCTCCCTGCCACAAGGGGATTAATTTGTAGTAAAGGGGGAGGGGAGGGGGTGGGCACCCCTCCCCTCCTTTCCTGTCCCTCTCCCCTTCCCCTTCCCTTCCCTCCTTCCATCTCTTTCTCTCTCCCAAAGCTGTCGCTCGTGCACGTTTTCCCGGGAAGACGCACAGGACCTTGTTCCCTTTGCAGAAGAGCGAGCCGGCCGGTCCATTTCGGCAGAAATTTGGACGCGTTTTGCGCCTGGTGGCGGCGGTCAGGCAAGACCTGCGATCAGGAAAGCGCGATGAGATTACAACAAAGAACTGCTGCTTTATTGATTATTCCAAAAGTTCCATAGACGGGAAGTGAGCGGAAGCTTAGTTCTCAGCGCCAATATTAAAAATTTGTCAAGGATTTTTTTTTATTAAATTGTTGTACACCGGCGAAGCACGCCCCTGCCCTCTCTCTCCGAGTCTCTTGCTCCCTGTTCTTAGATCAATACCTTTTTTTGGGTACTGGCAGACTAAAAGGAAGCCGACGTAGGAACCAGGCGAATTGTAGCGCGGTGGGGGTATTCTGACAGCTCCACGCCGTTGGCCTTAAGCTCTGCCATAGGTACTTGGTAGATCCGCCGGAGCACTAGTTCACGCACCAAGCAGACAAGTCGAGCGGTCTCGAAGCGCAGCGCATTTGTGTCCGTCTCGATTGCGCGGTAGGCTTCCTGCGCCCAACACGAAGGCGCTGCCGCGCAGCACACCCGCAGGCTCACGACTCAGCTCCGACCGCAACCAGCCGTAGGCCCAATGCCAGTCACGAGTCAGGTCGACCCAAAGTTCCTGGCGCCGCCCCGCTCCTAAACTCTGGGGTCGAGCGAGCTCCCCTGCGTGCGACCGAGGCTGCTTGCGGCAAATGAATGGACGGTGGTCAATGTGCTAGGAGGACAAGGGCCTCCGACCGCGTCCTGCCCGTGTCATGGCTCGGCCACTGTGCGCAAGATCCGCGGGAATATGAAAAGAGGAAAAAAGATTTTTTTTTTGCTTGATAAGAAAGGGAACAGACGGGGGGGAATAAGGGGGAGGGGGGATTAGTGGAGGCGTTGCATGTATTTATTTTGTTTGTAGCTTCTGCGCCATTCACCCTTCCCCTTTCCCATCCCCTGCTCCTTTAGCCCCCCTGGGCTTAGAGGAGGGAGGAAGAGGCAAGGGGCGCCAAGAAAGTGCAAGAAAAATCACGCTGAATTAAAACTCGACAAGTAATTACACTTGACACTTGCAACAGCACCCTCAGGCCCACGTCATGTTGCTGCGTTAGCCTATGTGAGAACCCTAGCCGGCACCGTCTGTGCTCTGCTCGCGCGCTACGAGAGTGCGAAAAAGAATGCGTTGAATCAAAGCTCGACAGTTTTACACTTGGTGCACTGAAAAATAGGAGCGGAGCACCGTGCTCCGGCACGACCCTGCGGCGGATGGATGACGGTGGTCAATGTGCTAGGAGGACAAAAACCTCACTACCCAGACGGCGTCCTGTCAGTGCCATGGCTCAGCCACCATGCGCAAGGTCAGGAAAATATGAAAAGTGGAAAAAAAAATTTTTTTTGCCCGACAACAAAGGGAACAGACGAGGAGGGGGGGATAGAAAGGGGGAGGGAGGAAGGAAGAAGGGGGCGGGGTGTACTCCCTCCCCCCCCCCCCTCTCGTCCCTCTGTTCCCCTTGTCCTCTGCTATCCCCCCCCCTCCCCCCGTCCCTTGTTTGCGCGTGCAAACGCGTTCCAAAAAAAATTCTTTCCACTTTTAATACTTTTCCTATTTCCGCAGATCTTGCAGAGGGACGAGGCAGGGGCGCGCTTCGCCGGTGTACAAAAAAGAAAGTAAAAAGAAATCCCTGACAAAGTTTTAGCATTGGCACTGAGAATAGGGAGAGGGAGAGGGAAAGAGCAGGGGCCGCGCCAAGAAAATGTAATTTACACTGAATTAAAGCTCGACGGTCTTACACTTGGGCACTGAAAACTAGGAGCAGAGCACCGTGTTCCAGCACGGTGACCCTGCGGCGAATGGATGGGCGGTGGTCAATGTGCCAGGAGGACAAGAGCCCCTCACTTACCCCGACGGCGTCCTGTCCGTGTCATAGCTCGGCTACCGTGCGCAAGGTCCGCGGGAATATGAAAGGAGGGAGGGGGTTAGTGGAGGCGTTGCATGTATTTATTTCTTTTGCAGCTTCTGCGCCCTTCCCCTCCCCCCTGCTCCCGGGCTCAGGGGGATGGGAGGGGGGTAGAGGGGAAAGAAGAAGAAGCAGGGAAAGTAGGGGGGGGGGAGAGCACGAATTGTCTAGTCCCTCGTATGATGATCGGGAGCGGGAGAGGGAAAGGGAGAGGGTAGGGGCGCGCTTCGCCGGTGTACAAGAAAAATCACGCGAAAAAAATCCCTGACAAAGCTTTAATCTTGGCACTGAGAACCAAGAGAGGGAGAAGGAAAGAGAAGGGACAGGGGGAGTGGGGCGCCAAGAAAGTGGGCGTCCCTTTGTTCCCCTTGTCCCCTGCTATCCCCTCGTCCCTTGTTTGCGCGTGCAAACGCATTCCTAAAAAATTTGCTTTTCCACTTTTCATATTCCCGCAGATATTTCCGCAGATTTTGCGCACCGTGCTCCAGCACGACCCTGCGGCGCAAGGTCAGAAAAATATAAAAAATGGAAAGAATTTTTTTTAGCCTCCTGACAACAAAAGGAACAGACGGGGGGAGGGGAAAGAAAGGGAGGGAGCAAAGAAAAGGGCAAGAGGGTTGCCTCCCCCCCTGGCCCTCCAGGCACACACGCAAAAAAAGGAGGAGACTATTTTAAGGCTTGATAGGCTAAAGAAAAAAAGCAGTCGGTGGAAAAAAAAGCAGCGTGGCCTGGTGCAAGGGGGAACTATGCGCTGCGGTGACCGACGCGATGAAAAGCCGTTGCGCAACAGCAGGCCACCGTTGAACGCTTAGAACAAAAGAGCGAACAGCACTGGCGGAGCTGAAAGAAAGAGAGTTCGAGGTTACGTTCACTGTGCAGAAGCGGGCCAGGGTTGGTGTGGAGCCCATTGCCAGCCAGGCCCCCGGGCTCTGAAATGAATTAAATTAGCAAAGGAACTTATTGAAACCATTCCGGATTGGATTGAAATCTAGGAAGGCGAACCCCCCAGAGACTGGCAGGCAGCTGGGAGAGAGAAAGAGCAGCACGCGGCACATCCCCCTCCCTCCTCAGAGCGGGGGACAAAAATAAGTAAACTTTTTTTGGAGCCCACCGATTTGGGGGGGGGGGGCGCCCCCCCCCCCCCCTACCCCTTTCTTTCTTCCCTCCCTCTGAGCCCCTGAGCCCGGGGGGCTCAAGGAGCAGGGGAAGGGGGAATTGGGAGCGGGAGGGAAGGGGGAGGGTAGGGGCGCCAAGAGAGTGCGAAAAGGAATGCGCCGAATTAAAGCTCGACGGTCTTACATTTGGGCACTGAAAACTAGGAGCAGGGCACCGTGCTCCAGCACGACCCTGCGGCGAATGAATGGGCGGTGATCAATGTGATAGGAGGACAAAGGCCTCACTACCCCGACGGCATCCTGTCCGTGCCATGGCTCGGCCACCGTGCGCAAGATCCGCGGGAATATGAAAAGAGGAAAAAAATTCTTTGCCCGACAACAAAGGAAACAAAAGGGGGGGGGGGGAAGACAAAGGGCAGGGAGGAAGGGAGGGAAAATGCTCCTTCCCCCCCCCCCTCCTTTTCCCCTTGTCCCCTGCTATCCCCTCGTGCCTCCTCAGAGCGCGTGCAAACGCGTTCCAAAAAAGATTTTCTTTTCCACTTTTCATATTCCCGCAGATATTTCCGCAGATCTTGCAGAGGGAAGAGGCAGGGAAGGAGGAAGCACGAATTGTCGGGGGTGGCAGTGGGAAGGGGAGGAGCAGGGGCGCGCCAAGAAAATGTAATTTAACGCTGAGTTAAAGTCTTACACTTGACACTTGCAACGGCACCCTCAAGCTGCCGCAGCATCCGGCCCACTCGACTGTCGTACACGTTGGCACTGAAAACTAGGAGCGGAGCACCGTGCTCCAGCGCGACCTTGCGGCGAATGGATGGGCGGTGGTCAATGTGCTAGGAGGACAAGAGCCCTCACTTACCCCGACGGCGTCCTGCCCGTGCCATGGCTCGGCCACCGTGCGCAAGATCCGTGGGAATATGACAAGAGGAAAAAAAGTTTTTTTTGCCCAACAACAAAGGGAACAGACGGGGGAAAGAAGAAGGGGGGAGGAGGAAGGGGGGAAGAAGGGGGCCGGATGTGCTTTTCCCCCGGTCCCTTCTCACTGTTTGAGAATCAGGGGCGGGAGCAGGAGAAAGGGAGGGCAGGGGCGCGCTTTGCCGGTGTACAAAAAAAAAATAAAAAGATCCCTGACAAAGTCTTAATCTTGGCACTGAGAATAATCAAGAGAGGGGGAGGGAAAGGGAAAGGACAGGGGGGAGTGGGGCGCCTACTCCAGTGCAAGAAAAGTCACGCTGAATTAAAACTCGACAAAGTCTTACACTTGACACTGAGAATTAGGAGATGGAGAGAATTGACGCTGAAAGCTCGACGGTCGTACACTTGGGCACTGAAAACTAGGAGCGTAGCACCGTGCTCCAGCACGACCCTGCGGCGGATGGATGGGCGGTGGTCAATGTGCCAGGAGGACAAGGGCATCACTACCCCGACGGCGTCCCGTCCGTACCATGGCTCGACCACCGTGCGCAAGATCCGCGGAAATATGAAAAGAGGAAAAAAAAATTTTTTTTGCTTGACAACAAAGGGAACAGACAGGGGAAGGGAAGAAGGGGGGGGGGGGGGCAGGGGAAAAGAAGGGGGCGGGATGTGCTTCTCCCCGCCCCCCTCCTCACTGTTTGAGAGTCGGGAGGGAAGAAGGAAAGGCGCCCGGCATAGGAGGGGGGGGGGGGGTTAGTGGAGGCGTTGCATGTATTTGTTTTGTTTGTAGCTTCTGCGCCGTTCACCCTCCCCCCTTCGCTTGCGCACCGTGCTCCAGCACAACCCTGCGGCGGATGGATGGGCGGTGGTCAGTGTGCCAGGAGGACAAGGGTCTCACTACCCCCGGCGGCGTCCTGTCCGTACCATGGCTCGACCACCGTGCGCAAGATCCGCGGAAATATGAAAAGAGGAAAAAAAAAATTTTTTTGCCCGACAACAAAGGGAACAGACGGGGGGGAAGAAAGGGGGGAGGGAGGAAAAGGAAGGGATGAAGAAGGGGGCGGGATGTGCTTTCCCCCTCTTTTCCCCCTGTCCCCTGCTATCCCCCTCTCTCCGTCGTCCCTTGTTTGCGCGTGCAGAGGGAAGAGGCAGGGAAGGAGGAAGCACGAATTGTCTTAGTCCACTGCCTGGAAATCGGGAGATGAAAAACAGGGGCGCGCTTTGCCGGTGTACAAAAAAATTTAATAACAAAATTTACTGACAAGATTTCAATCTTGGCACTGAGAACGTGTATAGGGAGGGGCGCTTCGCCGGTGTAAAAAAAATCACGCGAAAAAATAAATACTTGACAAAGTTGTAATCTTCGGCACAGAAAACTAAGAGAGGAAGGGGCCGGGGAGGATCAATCTGTCTTCCCCCCTCCCCCCGGGCTCAGGGGGGTGGGAAGGGGTAGAGGGGAGAGAAGAAGAAGCAGGGGGGGGGAGAGCACGAATTGTCTTAGTCCCCCGTCTGAGAACAGGGAGTGGGAGAGGGAAGGGAGAGGGTAGGGGCGCGCTTCGCCGGTATACAAGAAAAATCACGCGAAAAAAGACCCCTGACAAGGTTTTAATCTTGGCACTGAGAGCAAGAGAGGGAATGAAAGGGAATGGACAGGGGAGTGGGGCGCTTCGCCGGTGCAAGAAAAATCACGCTGGATTAAAACTCGACAAAGTCTTACACTTGACACTGCGAATTAGGAGATGGAGAGAATTTACGCTGAATTAAAGCTCGACAAGGCATTACACTTGAAACTTGCAACGGCACCCTCAGGCTGCCGTAGCATCCGGCCCACTCGGCGGTCGTACATTTGGGCACTGAAAACTAGGAGCAGAGCACCGTGCTCCAGCACAACCCTGTGGCAAGTAGATGGGCGGTGGTCAATGTGCTAGGAGGACAAGAGCCGCTCACTTACCCCCGACGGCGTCCCGTCCGTGCCATAGCTCGGCCACCGTGCGCAAGATCCGCGGGAATATGAAAAGAGGAAAAAAAAGATTTTTTTGCCCGACAACAAAGGGAACAGACGGGGGAGAGAAGGAAGGGGAGAAAAAGGGGGAACAGGGGAGAGCGAGAGGGAGAAGGGCGCTCCCTGCCACAAGGGGATTACTTTGCAGTAAAGGGAGGGGAGGGGGAGTGCCCACCCCCCCCCCCCATCCTCTCCCCCCTCTCCCTCTTCCCTTCCCCTTCCCCTCCCCCCTTCCATCTCTTTCTCTCTCCCAAAGCTGTCGCTCGTGCACGCTTTCCCGGGGAGACGTACAGGACCTTGTTCCCTTTGCAAAAGAGTGAGCCGGCCGGTCCATTTCGGCAGCAGATTGGGTGCGTTTTGCGCCTGGTGGCGGCGGTCAGCAAGACCTTGCGCTCAGGCGCGATGAGATTACAACAAAGAACTGCTACTTTATTGATTATTCCAAAAGTTCCATAAACGGGAAGTGAGCGGAAACTTAGTTCTCAGCGCCAATATTAAAAATTTGTCAAGGATTTTTTTTATTAATTTTTTTTGGTCCACCTAAGCCCCCTGAGCCCGGGGGCTCAAAGAACAGAGGAGGGAAAGGGCGCAGAAGCTACAAAAAAAATAAATACATGAAACGCCTCCACTAACCCCCCCCCCTTCCTCACCTAGTTCTCAGTGCCAAGTGTAGGACATTGTCAAGCTTTTATAAGAAAAATCGCACATTCTTAGCGCCACTCCATTAGTTCGCAGTGCCAAGATTAAAACTTTTGTCAAGGATTTTATTTTTTTTGTACACCGGCGAAGCGCCCCCTTGCCCTCCCCCTTCTTCGAGTCTCTTCCTATCCGTTCGATAGCTCGGCCACCGTGCGCAAGGTCCGCGGGAATATGAAAGGAGGGAGAGGGTTAGGGGAGGGAAGAGGGAAGGGTGGCAGAAAGGATTTGAGCATACAGGGGGGTGGGAGGGAGTAGAGGGGAAAGAAGAAGAGGCAGGGGGAGTGGAGGGGGGGGGGGGAGAGCGCGAATTGTCTAGTCCCTCGTCTGAGGATCTGGAGCGGGAGAGGGAAAAGGGAGGGTAGGGGGCGCGCTTCGCTAGTGTACAAGAAAAATCACGCAAAAAGAAATTACTGAAAGAAAAAATTTTAATATTGGCACTGAGAACGTGTACAGGGAGGGGCGGGGTGTGCTCCCCCTCCCTGCTCAGAGCAGGGGGGGGGGGGGCAAAAATAAATAAACTTTTTTTGGAGCCCACCGATTGGGGGGGGGGGCGCCCCCTACCCCTTTCTTTCTTCCCTCCCTCTGAGCCCCCTGAGCCCGGGGGGGCTCAAGGAGCAGGGGAAGGGGGAATCGGGAGCGAGAGGGAAGGGGGGAGGGTAGGGGCGCCAAGAGAGTGCGAAAAAGAATGCACTGAATTAAAGCTCGACGGTCTTACATTTGGGCAATGAAAACTAGGAGCAGGGCACCGTGCTCCAGCACGACCCCGCGGCGAATGAATGGGCGGTGGTCAATGTGATAGGAGGACAAAGGCCTCACTACCCCGACGGCATGCTGTCCGTGCCATGGCTAGGCCACCGTGCGCAAGATCCGCGGGAATGTGAAAAGAGGAAAAAAAAATTCTTTGCCCGACAACAAAGGAAACAGACGGGGGGGGGGGGGAGATAAAGGGGGAGAGGGAGGAAGAGGAATGGGAGAGGAAGGGGGCGGGATGCGCGTCCCTCTGTTCCCCTTGTCACTTGCTACCCTCCTCCCCTCTTTTGTCACTTGTTTGCACGTGCAAACGCATCCCAAAAAATTGTTTTTCCCACTTTTCATGTATTTCCTATTTCCGCAGATATTGCAGAGGGAAGAGGCAGGGAAAGAAGAAGCACGAATTGTCTTAGTCCACCATCTGAGAATCGGGAGCGGGAGAGCAAAGGGGCAGGGGGAGGGCGCGCCAAGAAAGTACAAAAAAAGCCCACGCTGAATTAAAACTCGAAAAAGTCTTACACTTGACACTGAGAATTAGGAGATGGAGAGAATTGACGCTGAATTAAAGCTCGACAAGGCATTACACTTGACACTTGCAACGGCACCCTCAGGCTGTCGTAGCATCCGGCCCACTCGGCGGTCGTACACTTGGGTACTGAAAACTAGGAGCAGAGCACCGTACTCCAGCACGACCCTGCGGCAAATGGATGGGCGGTGGTCAATGTGCTAGGAGGACAAGAGCCCCTCACTTACCCCGACCGCGTCCTGTCCGTGCCATTGCTCGGTCACCGTGCGCCATGTTAGAAAAATATGAAAAGAGGAAAAAAGATTTTCTTGGCCGACAACAAAGGGAACAGACGGGGGTAAAAAAGGAGGGGGGGGGGGGGGGGGAGGAGAGAGGAAGGGCAGGGGCGCGCTTTGCCGGTGTACAAAAAAATCTAAAAAAATCCATGACAAAGTTGTAGTCTTGGCACTGAAAACTAAGAGAGAAAGGGGCAGGGGAGGATTAATATATCTTTTCCCCCCGTCAGTAAGAGGAAAGGGGGGAAGGCGCCCGGCATAGGGGGTTAGTAGAGGCGTTGCGTGTATTTATTTTGTTTTGTAGCTTCTGCGCCATGCCCCCTGGGCTCAGGGGAGAGAGGAAGAGGCAGGGGGCGCCAATAAAGTGCAAGAAAAATCACGCTGAATTAAAACTCGACAAGGCATTACACTTGACACTTGCAACGGCACCCTCAGGCTGCCGCAGCATCATGTTATGTTGCTGCGGTAGGTTATGTTAGAACCGTAGCCGGTACCGTTTGTGCTCCGTTCGCGCGCGCGAAGAGAGTGCGAAAAAGAATACGTTGAATCAAAGCTCGACGGTCTAAGCGAAAAAGAATACTGAAATGAATTAAATTAGCAAAGGAGCTTATTGAAGCCATTCCGGATTGGATTGAAATCTAGGAAGGCAAACCCCCCAGAGACCGGCAGGCAGCTGGGAGAGAGAAAGGGCAGCACGCGGCACATCTCCCCTCCCTCATCAGAGCGGGGGGCAAAAATAAGTAAACTTTTTTTGGAGCCCACCGAATGGGAGCGGGAGGGAAGGGGGAGGGTAGGGGCGCCAAGAGAATGCGAAAAGGAATGCGCTGAATTAAAGCTCGACGGTCTTACATTTGGGCACTGAAAACTAGGAGCAGGGCACCGTGCTCCAGCACGACCCTGCGGCGAATGAATGGGCGGTGGTCAATGTGATAGGAGGACAAAGGCCTCACTACCCCGACGGCATCCTGTCCGTGCCATGGCTCGGCCACCGTGCGCAAGATCCGCGGGAATATGAAAAGAGGAAAAAAAATCTTTGCCCGACAACAAAGGAAACAAACGGGGGGGAAGACAAAGGACAGGGAGGAAGGGAGGGAAAATGCTCCTTCCCCTCCCCCCTCCTTTTCCCCTTGTCCCCTGCTATCCCCCTCCCCTCGTCCCTCCTCAGAGCGCGTGCAAACGCGTTCCAAAAAAGATTTTCCTTTCCACTTGTCATATTCCCGCAGATATTTCTGCAGATCTTGCAGAAAGAAGAGGCAGGGAAGGAGGAAGCACAAATTGTCGGGGGTGGCAGTGGGAAGGGGAGGAGCAGGGGCGCGCCAAGAAAATGTAATTTAACGCTGAATTAAAGCTCGACAAAGTCTTACACTTGACACTTGCAACGGCACCCTCAAGCTGCCGCAGCATCCGGCCCACTCGACTGTCGTACACGTTGGCACTGAAAACTAGGAGCGGAGCACCGTGCTCCAGCGCGACCTTGCGGCGAATGGATGGGCGGTGGTCAATGTGCTAGGAGGACAAGAGCCCTCACTTACCCCGACGGCGTCCTGCCCGTGCCATGGCTCGGCCACCGTGCGCAAGATCCGTGGGAATATGACAAGAGGAAAAAAAGTTTTTTTTGCCCAACAACAAAGGGAACAGACGAGGGAAAGAGGAAGGGGGGAAGAAGGGGGCCGGATGTGCTTCCCCCCCGGTCCCTTCTCACTGTCTGAGAATCAGGGGCGGGAGATGGAGAGAATCGACGCTGAGTTAAAGCTCGACGGTCGTACACTTGGGCACTGAAAACTAGCTGCTGGCACCGTGATCCAGCACGACCCTGCGGCGGATGGATGGGCGGTGGTCAATGTGCTAGTAGGACAACAGCCTCACTACCCCCGACGGCGTCCTGTCCGTGCCATGGCTCGGCCACCGTGCGCAAGATCCGCGGGAATATGAAAAAAGGAAAGAAAATTTGGCCCGACAACAAAGGGAACAGACGGGGGGAGGAAGAAAGGGGGAGGGAAGACAAGGAAGGGAGGAAGAAGGGGGCGAGATGTGCTTTCCCCTCCCCCGTCTCCCCTCTCGCCCCTCTTTTCCCCCTGTCCCCTGCTATTTTTTCTCCCCCTCGTCCCTTGTTTGCGCATGCAGAGGGAAGAGGCAGGGAAGGAGGAAGCACTAATTGTCTTAGTCCACTGTCTGAGAATCGGGAGCGGGAGCGGGAGAGGGAGGGGCCGGGGGATTAGTGGAGGCGTTGCATGTATTTATTTTGTTTGTAGCTTCTGCGCCCTCCGGGGGAGGGAGGGTAGGGGCGCGCTTGCCGGTGTACAAAAAAAATCACGCGAAAAAAATTTACTGACAAGATTTCAATCTTGGCACTGAACGTGTATAGGGAGGGGCGCTTCGCCGGTGTAAAGAAAATCACGCGAAAAAAGAAATACTTGACAAAGTTTTAATCTTCATCACTGAAAACCAAAGAGAGGAAGGGCCGGGGAGGATCAATCTGTCTTCCTCCCTCCCCCCCGTCGGTAAGAATGAAGGAGGAGGGCGCTCGGCATGGGGGAGAGGGTCAGTGTTTGCAGATTCTGCGCCCTTCCCCTCCCCCTCTCCCCCTGCTCCTTGAGCCCCAGGCTCAGGGGTATAGGGAGGGGAGACACAAGACAAATGTAAAGAGGAGGGGGGAGGAGGGGGGCGCCAAGAGAGTACGAAAAAGAATACGACGAATTAAAGCTCTACGATCTTACACTTGGGCACTGTAAACTAGCTGCTGGCACCGTGCCCCAAGCACGACCCTGCGGCGAATGGATGGGCGGTAGTCAATGTGCCAGGAGGACAAGAGCCCCTCACTTACCCCGACGGCGTCCTGTCTGTGCCATGGCTCGGCCACCGTGCGCAAGATCCGCGGGAATATGAAAAGAGGAAAAAGAATTTGGCCCGACAACAAAGGGAACAGACGGAGAGGGGGGAAGAAAGGGGGAGGGAGGAGAAGAAAGGGAGGAAGAAGGGGGCGGGACGTGCTTCCCCACGTCCCCCCTCTCTCTTTCCCCCCCTGTCCCCTGCTATCCCTCTCTCGTCCTCGGAAGAGGCAGGGAAGGAGGAAGCACGAATTGTCGGGAGTGGCAGTGGGAAGGGGAGGAGCAGGGGCGCGCCAAGAAAATGTAATTTACGCTGAATTAAAGCTCGACAAAGTCTTACACTTGACACTTGCAACGGCACCCTCAAGCTGCCGCAGCATCCGGCCCACTCGACTGTCGTACACGTTAGCACTGAAAACTAGGAGCGGAGCACCGTGCTCCAGCGCGACCTTGCGGCGAATGGATGGGCGGTGGTCAATGTGCTAGGAGGACAAGAGCCCTCACTTACCCCCGACGGCGTCCTGTCCGTGCCATAGCTCGGCCACCGTGCGCAAGATCCGCGGGAATATGAAAAGAGGAAAAACAGATTTTTTACCCAACAACAAAGGGGACAGACGGGAGAAAGAAGAAGGGGGAAGAGGAAGAAGAGAAGAAGGGGGCCGGATGTGCTTTCCCCCCCCCCCCCCGGTCCCTTCTCATTGTTTGAGAATCGGGGGCGGGAGCCGGAGAAGGGAGGGCAGGGGCGCGCTTTGCCGGTGTACAAAAAAAATAAAAAGATCCCTGACAAAGTCTTAATCTTGGCACTGAGAACCAAGAGAGGGGGAGGGAAAGGGAAATGACAGGGGGAGTGGGGCGCCTACTCCAGTGCAAGAAAAGTCCACGCTAAATTAAAACTCGACAAAGTCTTACACTTGACACTGAGAATTAGGAGATGGAGAGAATTGACGCTGAATTAAAGCTCGACGGTCGTACACTTGGGCACTGAAGACAAGGAGCGTAGCACCGTGCTCCAGCACGACCCTGCGGCTGATGGATGGGCGGTGGTCAATGTGCCAGGAGGACAAGGGCCTCACTACCCCGACGACGGCGTCCCGTCCGTTCCATGGCTCGACCACCGTGCGCAAGATCCGCGGAAATATGAAAAGAGGAAAAAAAAAATTTTTGCTTGACAACAATGGGAACAGACAAGGGAAGGGAAGAAGGGGGGGGGGGGGAGGGGAAAAGAAGGGGGCGGGATGTGCTTCTCCCCCGCCCCCCCCCTCACTGTCTGCGAATCGGGAGGGAAGAAGGAAAGGCGCCCGGCATAGGGTGGGGGGGGAGGGGGGTTAGCGGAGGCGTTGCATGTATTTATTTTGTTTGTAGCTTCTGCACCATTCACCCTCCCCCCTTCCCTTGCGCACCGTGCTCCAGCACAACCCTGCGGCGGATGGATGGGCGGTGGTCAATGTGCTATGAGGACAAGGGCCTCACTACCCCCGACGGCGTCCTGTCCGTGCCATGGCTCGGCCACCGTGCGCAAGATCCGCGGGAATATGAAAAGAAGAAAGAAATTTTTTTTGCCCGACAACAAAGGGAACAGACGGGGGGAAAAGAAGGGGGCGGGATGTGCTTCCCCCCGTCTTCCCTCTCGCCCCTCTTTCCCCTGTCCCCTCTCCCCGTCGTCCCTTGTTTGCGCGTGCAGAGGGAAGAGGCAGGGAAGGAGGAAGCACGAATTGTCTTAGTCCACTGTCTGAGAATAGGGAGCGGGAGCGGGAGAGGGAGGGCAGGGGCGCGCTTCGCCGGTGTACAAGAAAATTTAATAACAAAATTTACTGACAGGATTTCAATCTTGGCACTGAGAACGTGTATAGGGAGGGGCGCTTCGCCGGTGTAAAAAAAATCACGCGAAAAAAGAAATACTTGACAAAGTTGTAATCTTCGGCACTGAAAACCAAGAGAGGAAGGGGCCGAGGAGGATCAATCTGTCTTCCCCCCTCCCCCTGGGGGAGGGGGGGTGGGAAGGGGTAGAGGGGAGAGAAGAAAGAGGCAGGGGGGGGGGAGAGCACGAATTGTCTTAGTCCCCCGTCTGAGAACAGGGAGTGGGAGAGGGAAGGGATAGGGGGGAGTGGGGCGCCTACTCCAGTGCAAGAAAAGTCCACGCTAAATTAAAACTCGACAAAGTCTTACACTTGACACTGAGAATTGGGAGATGGAGAGAATTGACGCTGAATTAAACCTCGACAAGGCATTACACTTGAAACTTGCAACGGCACCCTCAGGCTGCCGTAGCATCCGGCCCACTCTGCGGTCGTACATTTGGGCACTGAAAACTAGGAGCAGAGCACCGTGCTCCAGCACGACCCTGCGGCGAATGGATGGGCGGTGGTCAATGTGCTAGGAGGACAAGAGCCCCTCACTTACCCCGACGGCGTCCTGTCCGTGTCATTGCTCGGCCACCGTGCGCAAGATCCGCGGGAATATGAAAAGAGGGGAGGGGGTTAGTGGAGGCGTTGCATGTATTTATTTCTTTTGCAGCTTCTGCGCCCTTCCCCCCCCCCCCTCTCCTCTGCTCCTTGAGCCCCCTGGGCTCCGGGGAGGGAAGGGGGAAGGGTGGCAGAAAGGATTTGAGCATACAGGGGGGGGGAGTGCCCCCCCCCCCCGCCATGGGCTTAGTTGAATCCTCTTAGTTTTTATTGCAATTCTGCCCCCTGCTCCTTGAGCCCCCCGGGCTCAGGGGGGGATGGAAGAGAGTAGAGAGGGGAAAGAAGAAGAGGTAGGGGAGGGGGGGAGGGGAGAGCACGAATTGTCTAGTCCCCCGTCTGAGAATCGGGAGCGGGAGCGGGAGAGGGAGGGCAGGGGCGCGCTTTGCCGCTGCACAAAAAGAAATAAAAAAAATCCATGATAAAGTTGTCATCTTGGCACTGAAAACCAAGAGAGGAAGGGAAGGGGCCGGGGAGGATTAATCTATCTTCCCACCCCCCCGTCAGTAAGAGGAAAGGGGGGAAGGCGCCCGGCATAGATGGGATTAATGGAGGCGTTGCATGTATTTATTTTGTTTGTAACTTCTGCGCCATTCACCCTTCCCCCTTCCCCTCCCTTGCTCCTTGAGCCCCTCCGGGCTCAGTGGGGCGCCAAGAAAGTGCAAGAAAAATCACGCTGGATTAAAACTCGACAAAGTCTTACACTTGACACTGAGAAATTAGGAGATGGAGAGAATTGACGCTGAATTAAAGCTCGACGGTCGTACACTTGGGGCACTGAAAACTAGAAGCGGAGTACCGTGCTCCACCACGACCCTGCGGCGAATGGATGGGCGGTGGTCAATGTGCCGGGAGGACAAGAGCCCCTCACTTACCCCGACGGCGTCCTGTCCGTGCCATAGCTCGGCCACCGTGCGCAAGGTCAGAATAATATGAAAAAAGGAAAAAGAATTTGGCCCGGCAACAGAGGGAACAGATGGGGGGGAGAAAGAAAGGGGGAGGGAGGAAAAGGAAGGGAGGAAGAAGGGGCGGGATGTGCTTCCACCCGTCCCCCCTCTCGTCCCTCTTTTCCCCCTGTCCCCTGCTATCCCCCTCTCGCCCTCGTCCCTTGTTTGCGCGTGCAGAGGGAAGAGGCAGGGAACGTGAGCGTGCCGCTAACAAACCTAGAAGTTATGGTGTTCAGGGGCGGCGTGCAAGAAACGGAAGTAGATCTCGGAGGCAAGTCGCTAGACTCTTGTAGTCTAATTTGCAAAGAGTTACAGGAGCTCCGGCGCGTAAGGTTGGGGGGTGTTTGTGTCAAGCACTGCTTGTACTTTGCAGAAGTCGACCGCTGAGCCAAGCTAGTGGAGCTAGAATTTCCTGCCCAATTCAAACACGCGCAGCTAGGCGTCATATCCGTCGAGATAGCCGCTTGTTCCAAGCTCGGAAAAATCCAGCTGCCCGACAGGCTGAGCGCGCACACTGCCAGATCGCGCTTGGACAGATGCCCTGCGACGGAGTGGGGGGAGGTCCTGCCCGCTCGTTGGCAAGTCGACGACTCAGAGATTCGTATTCTTCTTCCGGATGCTGATAGATAGATAGATAGTCAGTCAAACTAAAACAAAGGACATCCGATCCGATTGAGCAAAGATTCCGCTGATTTAATGCAGGACAACAAGACAATATGGCTACTTTCTCTGACAGGCTCTGCTGTCTTGTTGTCCTGCCTTTCAATAACAGTAAAGAAAAGTGTACAAGGAGCGGGAGCCGCCGGATCATTTTAGCTTAAGTCCTTTTTCTCTTGTTCTTGTCGTCGCTGTTGCTCTCTCGCAACTCCAATCAAGAAAGACGGATGCAAGAGCCGCCAGTCGGATATAAAACTACAGGTCACGCCAGACCAGTCCTCATACAACTTCTTGGGATTCTGCCCGAGGTGGTCCAACGCAACCCCAAAGTATTTTTCGCTGAATTCTTTGGCAAAACGCAGCTGTTTGCTCCATAGTTCGCGGTCTACTTTATCTTCGTTATGAGTTATAACGAATTTGGCATAGGTCGCGCAGTCATTAAGGAAAGCTTCCGTTTCTGTTGTGGTCCACCAGCGCCCTTTGCAATTGTTTTTTATGTACTCCATGGTTTTTGCAAAGAGAGGATTGGACGGATCCCCGTCCGTAACGTCCTCCTCGTCCCCGAGCATACAACCGACCACCCCATAGAAACTGCCGTACGAGGATATTTGCATAAGACGCTGCTCTTTTCCCACTCGGAACAGCAAGAAGTTGCAGTTGTGCTCTACCATCCGTACAAAACACAGCGCTACTGATTCGAACACAACTTCAGTTAATCGAATACGCCTTCCGAGAGGGTTTGACAAGATCACGTCCAGCTCGCCGTGCGCTGCCCCGGGCTCGTACTTTTCCATTAGCTTTTTAAGGACTGGATCTATTACTTTCGCCATCACATGGTGGCAGTCAGCTGCCTCTTTTCCCTTGACGACGTCTGCATACAGCTCTGGCCTGGTAAGACATTCAGTAAGGCCCTGTAGAACTAAATTCATGGCGTAAGGGATAGCGTGCGAATCTTGGGCGGGCAAAGCAGCCAGGCCGGTATTGGTATACACACTTACGATCCTAGGGATCTGCGTCTGCGCCATGTATTTAAAATAGGCTACCATACGTTGCTTACCCATAACAAACGCGATGTTTGCTTTGAGGCGTCTGCTGCTAGGGTGCCTAGAACAGGTTTTTGTCTGTAGGCCCACGCAACGAATAGAGTCCCACTTTAGGGACTCTATAGCTTTATACTCGCCAACTTTCCAGAAAGCAATCAAAGCTACCAGAAAATTCAGTCTGTTCCAGAAATCGTCATTCGCTGATCGATACCAAACCAAACAGTGGCGGCTCCGCTCGGGCTTGACCGCTGTTGATGGGGCTTCTTGCAGCCCAAATATCTGCCAGGACGACGACTGCAGGACCGTTTCAAGATGAGGATTTGTCTTTTGTACAGCCTTGACAATTTCTTCCGGCGTTATTAATTCATTTGTTGTTTTATAGTGGGCTTGACACCAGGCTTCAGGGTCCATTTAAGAAAGAAGATCTTTTCCTTTTAATCAATCACAGACAACCAAGAAAATAAAAAAAAGCTAGAGCTCTTCTCTTGCCCCCCCCCCTTTTACCTCGGGGGGGGGGGAGGGCCTCCCCCCCCCTTGCCCCCCCCCCCCTAATTGTACGAGAGAGAGAGAGAGAGAGAAAGAGAGACAGTGCCAGTATAAAGTGAACTGATGGTCGCACCAACCCCCTCTCTCTTATTTCCCCCAGCATGTCAGACACCGAATCTCGCCGAAAGCGGTTGTGCCTGCGCGCAGCGGGTCCCTCGTGGCTGGCTGCTGATCCGACGACGCTGTGGTCTGTCGTGCTGGCCTTTCTGAGCGAACCCACGAGTCTGCACACAGCGTCCAAAGCTTGCAAACTCTGGGCCTCTGTCCTCCAAAAGCGACATTTTTGGCAGAGCCTGCGTCAGGTACTGGAGCTCGATCTCAGACTGCGCAGCCATTGCCGATTCCTGTCTTCGCCGGCGGGGCGCGCTTTTCTCGCGGCCGGAGGGTTCTGCTGCTCGCTGGCCCTGGCGGCCGACACCAAAATCAGCGCGTCCCCGAACGATTTGCTTAGCAAGCTTAGGCCCCAACGACTGCGAGCCAGCGGCGACTACTTAACCAGAGACAAGCTCCGGGCACTGATTGGCGGGAATCCGTCTTTGTCAGTAGTTTGTATCCAGCGGGGACAGCTGGACGACGAAATCCTGTCCCAGTTGCCCGCCTCGGTCCACACGCTCGAGCTGAGACGCTGTTACTGCTTGTTTGGATACAAGGTGTCCCGCCTACCGACCTCTTTGCGGCGGCTGGCCCTGCGCCGTTGCGGCGCGGTTGGGTTTACGAGGCTGCTGCAACTTGCGCCGGGGCTCCGCCTGCGCCACTTGCAGGGCGTCACCCGCAACTCTCTCGACCAGCTCTGCCGCGCGGTGCCAGAGCTGGAAGAGCTCGAAGTTTCGCATTGCGGCCTCCTGCGGGTCTCCCCAACCAAGCTGGACGCTCTGCCGAAGCTCTTGCGCCTGAAGTGTCGCGATCTCGACTACCTCACGGACCCCTACGGGCTGCCGGCAGGGCTCACGCACTTAGAACTCGTCGACGCCGGTACCTGAGTGACTACTGGTTGCAGCTACTCAACGTGAGCATCCACGACCATACACTGAAGGACCTGGCGCGGTTCACAAAACTGTGCGAGCTTTGTCAGGAGGTGACTGACGACGGGCTTCTCCACTTAGAACAGCTAGCGGACCTGAGGTCGCTGAAACTTGGGTAGGGCTGGGGGGGTCACCAACGCCGGAACCGAGCGTCTGGCGCAAGCTATCGAGCTGCACCAGCTACTAGTTTAGCGCTAGAAAAGACATTTGTGCCTAAATGCCCCTTGTAGCACTGCCGGGAATCGTCTGTAGCCATAATAAGCGAAAGAAAGGAGAGGGCGAGACCTCCCCCCTTATGTATGTGGTGATATGGCTGAAATATAAGAGGTGATATGGCCAATAAAGGCGCTGGTGCCGAAATGCCACTTGCTAATGCCTGTTTCGGCCATATCAGTTCCAGTGAATGAGATTTCCGTGTACCGAGCAAACAAGTGTCCGACGCAGTATCCCAGCCGATCAAGCAGTTTGTCGGGGTCAAGCGTCGCGGCGTCCAGCACAATCACTTGGCAGCGGTGAGGGTGAGGGGGTGAAACAGGACTACGCACAGGCTGTCAAGTGGTACACCCAAGCGGCCGAGCAGGGCGACGCCCAGGCCCAGTGCGAGCTCGGCTTATGCTACAAGCATGGCACGGGAGTGTCCAGGGACAGGGCCCTGGCGGTTCAGTGGCTCACGCGTGCGGCCGAGCAGGGCTACGCCCGGGCCCAGTGCGAGCTGGGCTTATGCTACGAATTGGGCGTGGGCGTGTCAAGAGATAAGCCACAAGCGGCCGAGTGGTATACGCGCGCGGCAGAGCAGGGCGACGCGGAGGCTCAGCGCAGGCTTGGCTTGTGCTACGAATTGGGCACGGGTGTGGCTAAGGACGAGTCCCGAGCGGTCGAGTTGTACACGGAAGCCGCCGAACAGTTGGACGAACACGCGGCCTTGGCTCTGGCCATCTGTCTGGCTGAGGGCCGAGGCGCGAAGCAGAACGAACGCGAGGCCGTGCGCTGGTATACACAGGTTGCGCTCCAAGGAAATCTAAAGGCACGTGACAGGCTGGCTGCGTGCTACGCCCGCGGAACTGGGGTTGAGCAGGACCAGATCCAGGCGCAGTTCTGGGCTACCCTAGCTCTCCCCTCTCTCCCAGGGGGGGGTACCGCCGAGCCTTTTTTTTAGCGCGCAAAGTATCAACATTTATCAACATAAATATCGAAAAAAAAAAGTCTCAGCAAACCGCAAGTGTACTTACCTAAATAGGCAGAGTTTTCCCACAAGCGGCCAAGCGACAGGGAAACAAAGGGAAATCTCTCGTAACAACACTTTTTTTTCTTTGTTTCCCCTGTCGCTTGGCTGCGCTAAGTTTTGCACGACTATCAGGAGGAGCGGGGGCAGGGGCGCGCCAAGAAAACGTAAATTACGCTGAATTTAATTAAAGCTCGACGATCTTACACTGGAACCAAAAAAAAGGGAAGGGACAGGCGCGCTAAGAATGTACAAACAATAAAGAGATTCTTGACAAAGTTTTAGTTTTAGCACTGGGAACTAAGAGAGGGTGCCCACAGGGGGGGGGGGGCGCCCCCCCCCCCCTCTCCCCCCTTTTCTTTCTTTCCCCTGAGCCCCCTGAGCCAGGGGGGCTCAAAGAACAGGGGAAGGGCAAGGGGGGAGGGAGAGAGCGCAGAAGCTACAAAAAAAAATGAAACGACTCGACTAAGCCGGGCGCCCCCCCCCCCCTCCCCTTCCCCTTGTCGAGACTCCGGCTGAACGAGTTCTGGCTGTTTAAAGGGGAAGAGAGAAGGAGGGGGGGGGGGGGAGAGAGAGAGGAGCGCCCCCGTTCTCTTCCCCTGGTTTTTCCCCCGTTCTCCTTTTTCTCTCTCCTCCCCCTTCTCTCCCCCCTCCCCCTTATCTTCCCGCTCCCTCCGAAGGGGGAGGGAGTGAGCAAGAATTGTCATTTGCGCAACAACAAAAAGATTTTGGCGCGTGTTTTTTTTCGCGCGAAAACGACCGCTAAAACCCCGCGGAAAGAGACCGGAGCAGCCCGTTCATTTGGCGCTAAGTTTGGCACGACTATGATACGACCGGAAAAGGCAGTGCTTCTAGGTTTTTTTGTAGAACTGCATTTTTTTCATCTATATCACTCCCAAAATTTAACCATATCACATCCCCCCCCTCCCCCCGAGGAGGAGCAAAACAAGAAAGGGGGAGGAGTGGGGGCGCGCTAAGAATGTATGCATTTTTTGTTATTAAAGCTCGACAAGGCGTTACAATTGACACTTGCAACGGCGCCCTCAGACTGCCGCAGCATCCGGCCCACTTCATGTTTCTGCGGTAGCCTATGTTAGAACCCTGGCCGGCACCGTCTGTGCTCTGCTCGCGCGCCAAGAGAGTACGAAAAAGAATACGCTGAATTAAAGCTCGACTGCGTCCTGTCCGTGTCATAGCTCGGCCACCGTGCGCAAGATCCGCGGGAATATGAAAAGAGGGAGAGGGGGCGCGCTAAGAATGTAAAAAAAATCACGCGAAAAAAAGAAATCCTTGACAAAGTTTTAATTTTTGGCACTGAAAACTAAGAGAGGAAGGGGCCGGGGAGGATCAATCTGTCTTTCCATCCTCCCCCCGTCGGTAAGAGGAAAGGGAGAAAGCGCCCGGCATGGGAGGGGGGATTAGTGGAGGCGTTGCATGTATTTATTTCTTTTGCAGCTTCTGCACCCTTTCCCTCCCCCTGCTCCTTGAGCCCCCTGGGCTCAGGGGAGGGAAGAAGGGAGGGTGGCAGAAAGGACCTGAGAATACAGGGGGGGGTGCCCCCTGCCATGGGCTCAATGGAATCTTCTTAGTTTCGTTGCAATTCTGCCCCCTTGCCCTTCTCCGCCCCCTCCCCTTGCCAGTCTATTTTTTTGTTGTCGAGCAAATTTTTTTTTCCATTTTTCCAAGCACGATCTGTCTTTGCCCCCTTCCCCGTCTGAGAATCGGAATCGGGAGCGGGAGAGGGAAGGGGGGAGTGTAGGGGCGCGCTAAGAATGTACAAGAAAAAACCACGCGAGAAAAAATCACTGACAAAATTTTAATCTTGGCACTGAGAACTAGGAGAGGGAGAGGGAAGGGAGTAGGGGGGGGGGGGCGCCAAGAGAGTGCAAAAAAGAATGCACTGAATTAAAGCTCGACTGTCTTACACTTGGGCACTGAAAACTAGGAGCGGGGCACCGTGCTCCAGCACGACCCTGTGGCGAATGAAAGGGCGGTGGTTTATGTGCTAGGAAGACAAGGCCTCACTACCCCGATGGCGTCCTGTCCGTGCCATGGCCCGGCCACCGTGCGCAAGGTCAGAAAATATGAAAAGAGGAAAAAAAAAATTTGCCCGATAACAAAGGGAACAGACGAGGGGGAGGAGGGAGGAAGAGAAAGGGGGGAAGACAAAGGGCAGAGAGGAAGGGAGGGGAAAAGCTCCTTCCCCCCCCCCCCTCCCCTCGTCCCTTGTTTGCGCGTGCAAACGCGTTCCAAAACAATTTTCTTTTTCACTTTTCATATTCCCGCAGGTATTTCTGCAGATCTTGCAGAGGGAAGAAGCAGGGAAGGAGGAAGCACGAATTGTCGGGAGTGGCAGTGGGAAGGGGAGGAGCAGGGGCGCGCTAAGAACGTACAAAAAAGAATCACGCAAAAAAAGAAATCCCTGACAAAGCTGTAACATTGGCACTGAGAACAGTGAGCGGGAGAGGGAAAGGGCAGGGGGAGGGAGCTGCGCCAAGAAAATGTAATTTACGCTGAATTAAAGCTCGACGGTCTTACACTTGGGCATTGAAAACTAGGAGCAGAGCACCGTGCTCCAGCACGACCCTGCGGTGAATGGATGGGCGGTGGTCAATGTGCTAGTAGGAGGACAAGAGCCCTCACTTACCCCGACGGCGTCCTGTCCGTGCCATGGCTCGGCCACCGTGCGCAAGATCCGCGGGAATATGAAAAGAGGAAAAAAGATTTTTTTGCCCGACAACAAAGGGAACGGACGGGGAGAAAGAAGGGGAAAAGAGGGAGGAAGAGGAAGGGGGGAAGAAGGGGGCGGGGTGCTTTCCCCCCAGTCCCCCCTCACTGTCTGAGAATCGGAGCGGGAGCGGGAGGGGGCGGGGGGGGGGGGGGGCGCTAAGAATGTAAAAAAAGAATTAAAAAAAAATCCATGACAAAGTTGTAATCTTGGCACTGAAAACTAAGAGAGGAATGGGCCGGGGGAGGATCAATCTATCTTTCTCCTCCCCCCCCCCCCCCCCCCCCCGTCAGTAAGAGGGAAGGAGGGAGGGCGCCCGACATAGGGGGGGATTAGCGGAGGCGTTGCATGTATTTATTTTGTTTGTAGCTTCTGCGCCATTCACCCTTCCCCCTTCCCCTCCCCACCCCCCTGAGCCCAGAAAGCTCAAGGAGCAGGGGTGGGGAGGGTGGCAGAAAAAATCTTTTGATGAAGGGGGGTGGGGCGCCCCGGCATGAACTCAGTGGCATCCTCTTAGTTTTGTGTTTAGTTCTGCCCCCTGCTCTTTGAGCCCCACGGGCTCAGGGGGTAGGGGAAGTAGAGGGGCGAGAAGGCACAAAACAAATCTAAAGAAGTGAGGGGGAGGGCAGGGGGAGCGCTAAGATCGCACAAACAAGAAAAATCACGCGAAAAAAGAATCCCTGCCAAAGTTTTAATCTTGACACTGAGAACCAAGAGAGGGAGAGGGAAGGGGCAGGGGGAGTGGGGCGCCAAGAAAGTGCAAGAAAAGTCCACGCTAAATTAAAACTCGATAAAGTCTTGTACTTCACACTGAAACCAGCCCGCCGGCGCGGGCTGAAGCGGGAGCAAAAATAAGTGAACTTTTTTTGGGAAGCCAACGTGCAGCGGCGTGCTAGAGTTGTCGCCCAAGCCAAGAGCCAGGCCGCTTGCGCGCGGAGGGCCTGCCCCCCGGCAGGAGCGCTGCCAGCGACGGTGGTGGTGGCTGTGTCATCGATACAGGACATATCAGGGTCTTTGTGGAACAACACACAACCGCATCCCAAATGCGACGACAGGCTCCGCTGCTGGCGGTGTTCCCCGGCGAGCGCCTCTACCACACGAGCGCGCAATGCCGCCACGTGCTCAACAAGAACGTCTACTTTTGAATCTATCACCCTGAAAATCGAGAAAACTATCTGCTGGCACGCCACAGCCTGCAGCACTGTCCAGCCTGTGAGTGCCTAGCGCAGTACGCAGGGTTGTAATATGGCTGAAATAAGGGCGCGCCAAGAAATTGTAATTTACGCTGAATTAAAGCTCGACAAATCTTACACTTGACACTGAGAAATAGGAGAGGGAGAGGAAAGAAGCATGGGGGAGTGGGGCGCCAAGAACTGCAAAAGAAGTTTTTTTAATGAAAACTCAAAAAAGTCTTACACTTGACACTGAAAACTAGGAGCGGTAGAGGGAGGGGGAGAGCGCAGAAGCTACAAAAAATTACATGAAACATCTCAACTAAGCCCCCCCCCCCTCCCAATGCCGGGAGCCCCCCCCCTTTCTCTTGTCGAGATTCCGGCTGAAAGAGTTCTGGCGGATTTTTTGGTACATTCTTGATGGCGCTTTTAGCGAAGGCGGCTTCGCGGTCTGTGTATGTGATATGGTCGAAAAAGGCAGCGTTTCCATGCTTTTCTGGCAATACAGCCTTTCTCGGCCATATCAATTCAGGCGCACACACACGCAAATTTGGCAACAAATTTTATGAAAAAAAAGAAGAGAGAAAGAGAAAAAGAAAAATCCTCCTGCTCGAAAAAAGGGGACGGGGAACGGAGGGAAGAAGGGAGAGGGAAGAAAGAGGGAAGAGGGAGGGAAGAAGGGAGAGGGAAGAAAGAGGGAAGAGGGAGGGAAGAGGGAAGAGGGAGGAAAACCCTTCCCCTCCCCCTCCCTCCTCCCCTTTCGTTTGTTTAAAGGGCTGGGGAGGGAGGAGAGAGAGAGGGGCGCCCCCGTTCTCTTCTCCTTCCCCCCTTTTTCCCCCGCCCCTCTTTTTCTCCCCCCCCCCTTCCCCTTCTCTCCCCCCTCCCCCTTATCTTCCCGCTCCCTCCAAAGGAGAAGGGAGTGTGCAAGACTTGTCATTTGCGCAACAACAAGAAATTTTCGCGCATTTTTTTCCGCGGGAAAACATATGTTATTTCAAGGAGGAAAAAGACCGGAGCGGCCCGTTCATTTGGTGCTAAGTTTTGCACGACTATGATACGACCGGAAAAGGCGGCGGGAAAGGGGATAGGGCCGGGGCGCGCTAAGAATTTACAAGAAAAAATTAATGATAAAAATCCCTGAAAAAGTTTTAATATTGGCATTGAGAACTAAGAGGGAGAGAGAGAGAGAGAGGGAAGGGGCGGGGGGGGCAGAGGCGCGCCAAGAATTTGTAAAATACGCTGAATTAAAGCTCGACAAAGCCTTACACTTGGGGCACTGAAAACTAGGAACATATCGCCGTGCGCAAGGTCAGGAAAATATGAAAAAAGGAAGAAGAAAATTGTTGCCCGACAGCAAAGGGAACAGGCGAGGGGGGAGAAGGGGGGAAGAAATGGGCGGGATGTGCATTTCCCCGCTCCCCCCCCCCCCTCGTCCCTCTGTTCACCTTGTCCCTGCTATCTCCCCCCCTCGTTCCTTGTTTGCGTATGCAAACACGTTCCGAATTTTTTTTTCCACTTTTCATATTTTCCCTATTTCCGCAGATCTTGCGCACCGTGCTCCAGCACGACCCTGCGGCGCAAGGTCAGAAAAATATGAAGAATGGAAAGAATTTTTTTTGGCCTGACAACAAAGGGAACAGACGGGGGGGAGGGGAAAGAAAGGGGGAGACTATTTTAAGGCTTGATAGACTAAAGAAAAACAGCAGTCGGTGGAAAAAAAAGCAGGGGAACGCAAATCGAAGAGCAGCCATGGACTCCGGTGCAGGAGACCAGCTGTTCGAAGCTAGTTACACAGGCGCGAACGTCGTGGCCTGGTGCAAGGGGGAACTATGCGCTGCGGTGACCGACGCGGTGAATAGCCTGGCCCCCGGAGTTGCGCAACAGCAGGCCACCGTTGAACGCTTAGAACAAGAGTTAGCTTATCATGTGTCTTGGCGCCCGGGCAAAAGAAGATACAAAAACGCGATTCATGATGGTATCACTAGAGAACTTTGTTCCAGACAGAAGCGGGCCAGGGTTGGTGTGGAGCCGATTGCCAGCCAGGCCCCCGAGACCGTTCAAAAATATAACGAACACGCGGAGGACGCTGGCTCGCACGAGCCGGATTCTGCCCCGGGCTCTGAAATGAATTAAATTAGCAAAAGAGCTTGTTGAAACCATTCCGGATTGGATTGACATCTAGGAAGGCAAACCCCCCAGAGACCGGCAGGCAGCTGGGAGAGAGAAAGGGCAGCATGCGACACACACCCCTCCCTTCCTCAGAGCGGGGGGGGGGGGGGCAAAAATAAGTAAACTTTTTTTGGGGCCCACCGATTGGGGGGGGGGGGCGCCCCCCCCTACCCCTTTCTTTCTTCCCTCCCTCTGAGCCCCTGAGCCCGGGGGCTCAAGGAGCAGGGGAAGGGGGAATCGGGAGCGGGAGGAAAGGGGGAGGGTAGGGGCGCCAAGAGAGTGCGAAAAAGAATGCGCTGAATTAAAGCTCGACGGTCTTACATTTTGGCACTAAAAACTAGGAGCAGGGCACCGTGCTCCAGCACGACCCTGCGGCGAATGAATGGGCGGTGGTCAATGTTATAGGAGGACAAAGGCCTCACTACCCCGACGGCATCCTGTCCGTGCCATGGCTCGGCCACCGTGCGCAAGATCCGCGGGAATATGAAAAGAGGAAAAAAATTTTTCTTTGCCCGACAACAAAGGAAACAGACGGGGGGGATGACAAAGGGCAGGAAGGAAGGGAGGGAAAATGCTCCTTCCCCTCCCCCCTCCTTTTCCCCTTGTCCCCTGCTATCCCCCCTCCCTCGTCCTTTGTTTGCGCGTGCAAACGCGTTCCAAAAAAGATTTTCTTTTCCACTTTTCATATTTTTCCTATTTCCGCAGATCTTGCAGAGGGAAGAGGCAGGGAAGGAGGAAGCACGAATTGTCGGGAGTGGCAGTGGGAAAGGGGAAGAGCAGGTGCGCGCCAAGAAAATGTAATTTACGCTGAATTAAAGCTCGACAAAGTCTTACACTTGACACTTGCAACGGCACCCTCAAGCTGCCGCAGCATCCGGCCCACTCGACTGTCGTACACGTTGGCACTGAAAACTAGGAGCGGAGCACCGTGCTCCAGCGCGACCTTGCGGCGAATGGATGGGCGGTGGTCAATGTGCTAGGAGGACAAGAGCCCTCACTTACCCCCGACGGCGTCCTGTCCGTGCCATAGCTCGGCCACCGTGCGCAAGATCCGCGGGAACATGAAAAAAGGAAAAAAAACTTTTTTTGCCCAACAACAAAGGGAACAGACGAGAGAAAGAGGAAGGGGGGAAGAGGAAGAGGGGAAGAAGGGGGCCGGATGTGCTTCCCCCCCAGTCCCTTCTCACTGTCTGAGAAGCGGGGGCGGGAGCCGGAGAGGGGAGGGCAGGGGCGCGCTTTGCCGGTGTACAAAAAAATTAAAAAGATCCCTGACAAAGTCTTAATCTTGGCACTGAGAACCAAGAGAGGGGGAGGGAAGGAAAGGACAGGGGGAGTGGGGCGCCTACTCCAGTGCAAGAAAAGTCCACGCTAAATTAAAACTCGACAAAGTCTTACACTTGACACTGAGAATTAGGAGATGGAGAGAATTGACGCTGAAAGCTCGACGGTCGTACACTTGGGCACTGAAAACTAGGAGCGTAGCATCGTGCTCCAGCACGACCCTGCGGCGGATGGATGGGCGGTGGTCAATGTGCTAGGAGGACAGGGGCCTCACTACCCAGACGGCGTCCCGTCCGTGCCATGGCTCGACCACCGTGCGCAAGGTCAGAAAAAATTATTATGAAAAGAGGAAAAAAAAAATTTTTTGCCCAACAACAAAGGGAACAGATAGGGCAAGGGAAGAAGGGGGGGAGGGGAAAAGAAGGGGGCGGGGTGTGCTTCTCCCCCCCCCCCCCTCACTGTCTGAGAATCGGGAGGGAAGGGGGAAAGGCGCCCGGTATAGGGGGGGAGGTTAGTGGATGCGTTGCATGTATTTATTTTGTTTGTAGCTTCTGCGCCATTCACCCTCCCCCCTTCCCTTGCGCACCGTGCTCCAGCACAACCCTGCGGCGGATGGATGGGCGGTGGTTAATGTGCTAGGAGGACAAGGGCCTCACTACCCCCGACGGCGTCCTGTCGGTGCCATGGCTCGGCTAGCGTGCGCAAGGTCAGAAAAATATGAAAAGAAGAAAGAAAATTTTTTTTGCTTTACAACAAAGGGAACAGACGGGGGAAAAGAAGGGGGCGCGCTAAGAAATGTACAAAAAATAAAGAAAATCCATGACAAAGCTGTAATCTTGGCACTGAAAACTAAGAGAGGAAGGGGCCGGGGGAGATTAGTGGAGGCGTTGCATGTATTTATTTTGTTTGTAGCTTCTGCGCCATTCACCCTGCCCCCTTCTTCACCCCCCCCCCCCTTTCTTTCCCCCCGTCTGTTCCCTTTGTTGTCGGGCAAGATTTTTTTTTCTTTTAATATTTTTCTGACCTTGAGAACGGTGGCCGAGCTATGGCACGGACACCGTCTAGCTTTAATTCAGCGTAAATTACATTTTCTTGGCGCGCCCCTGCTCCTCCTTCCCTGCCTCTCCCCTCTACAAGGATATGCGGAAATAGGATAAATATGAAAAGTGGAAAGCAACAATTTTTTTTGGAACGCGTTTGCACGCGCAAACAAGGGACGAGGGGAGGGGGGGAGGAACAAGCAGAGGACAAAGGTGAGAGGGGCGACGAGAGTGAGAGGGAGGGGGAGGACGTCTTCCTCACGGCAGCGTTGAGGCGTCTGTGTGGGATTTTTTTTTGCGCAAGTAGATTTTGGCGCCACATTGGCGCTTACGACTGTTTCCCCTGGAAAGCTTAGTGGAATCAACTTAGTTTTGTTGCAATTCTGCTCCTTGCTCTTTGAGCCCCCCGGGCTCAGGGGGGTGGGAGAGGGAAGGGAGAGGGTAGGGGCGCGCTAAGAATATACAAAAAATCACGCGAAAAAAGATCCCTGACAAGGTTTTAATCTTGGCACTGAGAGCAAGAGAGGGAGAAGGAAAAGGAAGGGACAGGGGGAGTGGGGCGCTTCGCCGGTGCAAGAAAAGTCCACGCTGGATTAAAACTCGACAAAGTCTTACACTTGACACTTGCAACTGCACCCTCATTTGAAGTCTTCGGCTGTCCAGCATTCAGAAAACCTGCCAAACCTGCGAAAAGTACTCTTCTCCTTTTGTCTTGAGCTGGATGACGACGTCTTTCGGCATTTCCTTGTCATGCAGAATCTGCAGAAACTAGATATTGCTTACTCTAAAATCAGCGCAGAGGCCTCCGCAGCTTTTGAAACAGAGCGCCCTGGCTGTGCCTGTGAATTTATTCTAACAGAATAGAACTGATTCAAGCCGCGCCGCAAGTCCTAATAAAATCGCGAACGCTAAGGGAGAGGGAGAGGAAGTGGGGAGAGAAAGAAAGGAGGAGGGGCTACGGACAGACTCTGTTGCGCCTTCCGCCGACCGGAATGTTTTTATTTTGGCAGTAGGTGGCGGCAGATCGGGCAGGTATTATGTGTATTCAGCCACTGAAAGAGACAGCCCCGGTGGAACCTGTGAGAGCACGGCATTTCCTTCAAGAGCTCGCCTTGTGTGTAAACCTCCAGACACACCGCGCAGTCCGGGGGAGACGCGGGGTTGGACGCTAGGTAATCGCTGGTCACCGTAAAGTCCGCCAGTTCCTCTCTGGCACGGCTAGAGGCGGCGCGGACAGTGCCGGGCTGCCGGGCGTGGAAATTACGGTAGAATAACATCTCTTCTTCCGTGGGCGTCATGACCTGGATCTCACCGATCGTGGCGGTGTCGCCGAGGCCTAGCCGGGGGAGGATTGCTGTTTCGATGAGCCTGCGCAGTTCGTGTGCTAGGCGGGGGTCCACCGGCTGCTGGCTGCGCGCCATCAGGTGGACCTGAACCGACAGTGCCTCTGTTGGTGAGGGCGCGGGAGCTACGGGCACAGGCGCGACCGGATCTGTTGCTGACGGGGGAGCGCTACCGGGGGATGTCCGTGCCCTCTTGGTGCGGGCGCGTCGTCGGGCCGGCCGGGATCGCTTGTTAGTACGTGAGACGGAATGGAGCATGGACAAAACTTCTGGCGCCGAAAAAAAAACAAAGCGGCCGCCAAAAAGAAACAAAGCGGCCCCTGAAATAAAATAGACCACAAAAAAAAACAAGTCGTGTGCTTTTTTCTGGGGGGGGGGGGAAGTAGGAGAAAAGGGGAAGAGCTGAGCTAAGTTACACGACATAACACAAAGGATTTTAACACATTGCTCTTGCTCTTCTTTAGGGAGGGGAGGGGAGAAGAGCGAGGGAAGGGGAGGGGAAAGACGGAACGAGCTAAACCCCGGTCTGAGAACTACGGAGAGGGAGAGGCGGGAGAGGATTTGGCGACAAATTTCATTCAAGAAACGGGAAAGAGAAAAAACAGAGTGTTCGCCAAGGCGCCGCCGTGAGAAAGGCGCAGGGCAAGGGGGAGAGAAAAAGGAGGGGAGAGGGGGGGGAGGCGCCCCCCTCCCCTTCTCTTTCCCTTTCCATTTCTTTTCCCTGCTCCCCCTTCTCTCCCCGCTCCCTCTCGCCCCGCTCCCTCTTTAGGGGGGGGGGGGGGAACATAAAAAAACTTGTCATTCACGCCAAAAAAAAAGTAGTGCGCGGTTTTTTCCGCGGGAAAACTTTTGATTTCCCGCGAACCCCACGGAACGAGGCCGGAGCGACCCCAGCCAAATTTGGCGCAAAATCTTGCTGTTTTTGCTTGGCTCGTGATACGGTCGAAGAAGGCAATGCCTCCGGGTTTTCCGACGCCCCCTTCTTCCCCCCTTTCTTTCCCCCCCCCCCCCCCCGTCTGTTTCCTTTGTTGTCGGGCAAAACAAAGTTTTCTTTTCCTCTTTTCATATTCCCGCGGATCTTGCGCACGGTGGCCGAGCTATGGCACGGACAGGACGCTGTCGTGGGTAGTGAGGCCCTTGTCCTCCTAGTTTTCAGTGCCCCAAGTGTACGACCGTCGAGCTTTAATTCAGCGTATTCTTTTTCGTACTCTCTTGGCGCGCGAGCAGAGCACAGACGGTGCCGGCCAGGGTTCTAACATAGGCTACCACAGCGACATGACGTGGACTAGACGCTGCTGTGGCAGCCTGAGGGTTGAAAATCTCAGGCTGCCGCATGGTTCTCAGTGCTAAGATTAAAACTTTGTCAGAGATTTTTTTAATTTTTTTTTGTACATTTCTTAGAGCGCCCCTGCCCTCCCCTTCTTCGCCCCCCCCCTTCTTCCCCCCCGTCTGTTCCCCTTGTTGTCGGGCACAAAATTTTTTTTCCACTCTTCATAATTTTCTGACCTTGTGCACGGTGGCTGAGCCATGCCACGGACAGGACGCAGTCGGGGTAACGAGGCTTTTGTCCTCCTAGCACATTAACCACGGGGGCAGTACCATCCGCCCCAGGGTCGTGCCGGGGCACGGTGCGCAAGATCTGCGGAAATAATAAAAATATGAAAAGTGGAAAAGAAACCTTTTTTTGGAACGCGTTTGCACGCGCTCTGAGGAGGGAGGAGGGGGGGGGGGGGGTAGCAGGAGACAAGGGGGAACAGAGGGACGAGAGGGGGCACGGGAGGGGGAGAGCACACCCCGCCCCTCCCTGTACACGTTCTCAGTGCCAAGATTAAAATTTTTTCTCGCGTGGTGTTTTCTTGTACACAGGCGAAGCGCGCCCCTACCCTCCTCTTTCCCTCTAGCTCCCGATCCTCAGACGAGGGACTAGACAATTCGTGCTCTCCCCTCCCCCCCCTTCCCCTGCCTCTTCTTCTTTCCCCTCTACTCTCTCCTATCCCCCTGGGCCCAGGGGGCTCAAGGAGCAGGGGGGGGAAGGGGGAGGGGAAGGGCGCAGAAGCTGCAAAAGAAATAAATACATGCAACGCCTCCACTAACCCCCTCCCTCCTTTCATATTCCCGCGGACCTTGCGCACGGTGGCTGCGCTATGGCACGGACAGGAAGCCGTCGGGGTAAGTGAAGGGGCTCTTGTCCCCCTGGCACATTGACCACCGCCCATCCATTCGCCGCAGGTCGTGCTGCCTGCCCTCCCTCTCCCGCTCCCGCTCTCTGCTCAGACAGGGGACTAGACAATTCGTGCTCTCCCCCTCCCTTCCCTCTGCCTCTTCTTCTCTCCCCTCTACTCCCTCCCCCCTTCTTCCCCTCGTCTGTTTTTTTTGTTGTCGGGCAAAAAGAAATTTTCTTTTCCTCTTTTCATATTTCCGCGGATCTTGCGCACGGTGGCCGAGCTATGGCACGGACAGGACACCGTCGAGCTTTAATTCAGCGTAAATTACATTTTTCTTGGCGCGCCCCTGCTCCTCCTTCCCTGCCTCTCCCCTCTGCAAGGATATGCGGAAATATCTGCGGGAATATGAAAAGTGGAAAGCAACAATTTTTTTTGGAACGCGTTTGCACGCGCTCTGAGGAGGGACGAGGGGAGGGGGGGAACAATAAGCAGAGGACAAAGGTGAGAGGGGCGCCAAATTGGCGCTTACGGCTGTTTCCCCGGGAAGGCTCAGACGTACTGCCTTTTTCAACCGTATCACGCACCCTACCTCCGGACGGCACAATTTGGCGCCAAATTTAGCTGGGGCCGTTCCGGAGGCTAGCAGAGAAATCGGACGTTTTCCCGCGGGGGGAAACCCGCGGGCCTTTTACTCACACGAAAATGTTTTTCAGCCCTTTCACCTTCCCTAGAGGCAGGGAGGTGCAGAACAAAGGGGAGCGGGGCGACAAAGGTGAGAGGGGCGACGAAGGTGAGAGGGGCGACGAAAGTGAGAGGGACGACGAAAGTGAGAGGGGCGACGAGAGTGAGAGGGAGGGGGAGGACGTCTTCCTCACGGTGGCCCAGCCGAGCGTCTGTGTGGGATTTTCTTTGTGCGCAAGTAGATTTTGGCGCCAAATTGGCGCTTACGGCTGTTTCCTTGGGAAAGCTTAGTGGAATCAACTTAGTTTTGTTGCAATTCTGCTCCTTGCTCTTTGAGCCCCCGGGCTCAGGGGGGTGGGAAGGAGTAGAGGGGAGAGAAGAAGAGGCAGGGGAGGGGGGGGGGGGAGGGAGAGCACGAATTATCTTAGTTCCCCGCCTGAGAACAGGGAGTTGAAGAGGGAAGGGAGAGGGTAGGGGCGCGCTAAGAATATACAAAAAATCACGCCGAAAAAGATCCCTGACAAGGTTTTAATCTTGGCACTGAGAGCAACAGAGGGAGAAGGAAAAGGAAGGGACAGGGGGATTGGGGCGCTTCGCCGGTGCAAGAAAAATCACGCTGGATTAAAACTCGACAAAGTCTTACACTTGACACTTGCAACGGCACCCTCAGGCTGCCGCAGCATCCGGCCCACTCGACGGTCTTACATTTGGGGGCACTGAAAACTAGGAGCAGATCACCGTGCTCCAGCACGACCCTGCGGAGGATGGATGGATGGGCGGTGGTCAATGTGCCTCGACGACAAAGGCCTCACTACCCCGACGGCGTCTTGTACGTGCCATAGCTCGACCACCGTGCGCAAGATCCGCGGGAATATGAAAAGAGGTGGGGGAGGGGCGCGCTAAAAATGTAAAAAAGATCACACGAAAAAAGAAATGATTGACAAAGTTTTAATCTTCGGCACTGAAAACTAAGTGAAAAAGGGGCCGGGGAGGATTAATCTATCCTGCCCTCCCCCCTTCCCCCGTCGGTAAGAGGGAAGGGGGGAGGGCAGCAGAAAGGATTTGAGAATACAGAGGGGGGGGGGGGAAATGCCCCGCCATGGGCTCAGTGGAATTTGCTTAGTTTTTGTTGTAAATCTGCCCCCTGCTCTTTGAGCCTCGGGCTCAGGGGTAGAGGGAGGGGAGGCACAAGACAAATGTAAAGGGGAGGGGGGAGGAGGGGGGCGCCAAGAGAGTGCGAAAAAGAGTACGATGAATTAAAGCTCGACGGTCTTGCACTTGGGCACTGAAAACTAGGAGCAAAGCACCGTGCACCAGCACGACCCTGCGGCGGATGGATGGGCAGTGTCAATGTGCCAGAAAAACAAAAGCCTCACTACCCCGACGGCGTCCTTCCGTGCCATGGGTCGGCCACCGTGCGCAAGGTCAGAAAAATATGAAAAGAGAAAAATTTTCTTCTTGCCTGAGAACAAAGGAAACAGACGGGGGGGATGAAAGGGAGAGGGAGGGAGGAAGAGGAAGGGGGGAAGAAGGGGGAGGGGTGTGCTTTCCCCCCGTCCCCCCTCTCGTCCCTCTGTTCCCCTTGTCCCTTGCTATCCCCCCGCCCCCCTCGTCCCTCTGTTCCCCTTGTCCCCTACTATCCCCCCTCCTCTCGTCCCTCTTTTGCGCGTTCAAACGCGTTCCAAAAATTTTTTTTTTCTTTCCACTCGGCCACCGTACGCAAAGAGGTTGGCGCGCAGGCGAGGCTGCTGGCTAGGGCCAAGGCCGCACCAAACTGGGCCGGCTTCTCGCACTGAGGCGAATGTCCGCTTTGTTTTGTAGCTTCTGCGCCCTTCCTCTGTTCTTTGAGCCCCCCCGGGCTCATGGGGAAAAGAAGGAAGGCAAGGGGCAGGTTGTGGAGGGGGGGATGCCCCCCCCTCTTTTTTTCTTTTTTCTCACTTGAGCCCCCTGAGCCCGGGGGGCTCAAAGAGCAGGGAAAAGGGAGAGAAAGGGGAAGGGGGAGACTTTTTCTCTTTCTCGTTTCTAGAATAGAAATTTGCCGCCAAATTTCGAAAGTGTGTTTCCCCGGAAAAGACTAGCGCCCCCCTTTTTCTTGTGACATGACCAGCTTTGTCTAGTCTAAGACTTTGTCGAGTTTGAATTTTAAATTTTTTTAACTTTTCTCTCCCACTCCCCGTTCTCAGCGCTGAGCGTAAGACTCATAGGGAGGGGCGCTTCGCCGGTGTAAACAAAATCACGCGAAAAAAGAAATACTTGACAAAGTTTTAATCTTTGGCACTGAAAACCAAGAGAGGAAGGGGCCGGGGAGGATCAATCTGTCTTACCCCCTCCCCCCGCTCCTTGAGCCCCCTGGGCTTAGGGAGGTGGGAAGGAGTAGAGGGAAGAGAAGAAGAGGCAGGGGAAGGGAGGGGTAGGGGCGCGCTTCGCCGGTGTACAAGAAAAATCACGCGAAAAAAAAATTACTGACAAAATTTTAATCTTGGCACTGAACTAAGAGAGGAAGAGGGAAGGGGCGGGTAAGGATCAAGCACGATTTGTCACAGGGAGTGGGAGAGGGAAGGGAGAGGGTAGGGGCGCGCTAAGAAAGTGCAAGAAAAGTCCACGCTAAATTAAAACTCGACAAAGTCTTACACTTGACACTTGCAACGGCACCCTCAGGCTGCCGCGGCATCCGGCCCACTCGACGGTCTTACATTTGGGGGCACACGGTTCTCTCCCACAGAATAATACAGTGTTACCAGAAGGAGAACTGGGCAGGACAGGGGGAGTGTTTGTATTGGCGTTAGGGTTACTAATAGGTGGACTGCTCGTCCAAGAGCTTGGGGAGGTGTTGCTCGTGCAGGGGCCGCGGGGTGCGCGTGCAGCCTGCTTATGCAAGAACACGCCCCCCTGCGGGGTTGGTGCTCGTGCAGAGGGGATGGCTTCTCATGCAGGGCCGCGGGGGGTGGTGCTCGTGCAGTGCTGCTTCTGCGGACTGCTGCGTGCAGCGCGCGCTATATATTATATGATGCAATATACTGCCCACGTTTCAGCTGCTCTTGGCTTTGTACAGAAACGGATGCGGAGCTCCCAAAGCGATCTGTGCAAGGTCCGCAACCTGGCGGCAGATCATCGACTTGGGTAAGATTTGCGATTGTAGACTAGACAGCTTTGCATTCGCGCCTGGCATCGATTTGCACAGGATATGGTGAAGCAACCAAGCGCAAATGCAAAGGTGACAAGTTTAAGGGGGGGCGCGGGGGGCCTCGCCCCCCGCGGGCTGAAAGGGGGGCTCGGGGGGCCTTGCCCCCCCGGATGGCTCGGGGGCCCATGCTGTCTGGTCCCAGAGAGTGCGCCGCCTCATTGGAGAAGTCACTCTTCGGATGACTTAGATGGAGTTTGTGGTAGATGCAGGGCCCGTAAAGCCAAGGGCAGGGCCATGCCTGTACCTGGTCACAAAGTGAATACTTTGATTTGTGGCTTTATAGGGGAAGCAAAACTAGGTAAACTTTTTTTGGGGGGCCCGCAGGGGGGGGGGGGGGGGCGCCCCCCCCCTTTTCGGGAAGAAGGCAAAGCGGGGGAATGAAAGGGGAAATAAGGAAGGAGCGGGCGCCTCCCTCCCCCCTCTTTCCCTTCCCTTTTCCCCCTGCGCCTTCCCCGTACGTTTCTTTGCGAACTGAACTTTTTTTCTTTCCCGTTTCTCGAATGAAACCTGTCGCCAATTTACCTTATGTGTGTTTCCCCGGAAAACCTACCGGCCCCCCTTTCGTGTGACGTGCACCTTCCTTGGGGTCTCCCAGTGCCAAGCCGCATAATGTAACTTCTTAGTTGAGTGCGCGTTGGGCACGAGAGGAAAGTCCCGTCGATTCAATTCGTCTGGTCGTGCGGGACTAGCCCCTTGACCGTCCGCCCCGGCCAAATAAGACATAAGGAGCGGGTGGTTTTTGGGCATGCCAGCCGCACTTTTATCGTCGTACAGCACGAGGTAACAGAGCTCAGTGTGGCCGAGACTTTGTCGAGCTTTTAATTAAAAAAAAATATCTCTTTTTTTGCACTCTCTCGCGCCCCATGCAAAACAGTAAGATTTCGCGACAAATTCGGCTGGGGTCGCATCGGCCTCTTTCCGCGGGGCTCGCGGGAAATAACATGTTTTCCCGCGGAAAAAAACCGCGCACCAAAAATTGTTGGTTGCGCAAAAAAAAGGTTTTTCATATTCCCCTCCTTGGGGGACGGAGAGAGAAAGGGGGGAGAGAAGGGGAAGGGGGAAGAAAAAGTGGGCGTGCCCCCCCCCCCCTCCCGTTCTCTCCCCTCTCCTCTCTCCCCGTTCTCTCCCCTCTCCCCGTCCCTTCCCTTCCCCCCTCTCTCTTTCCCCCCGCCATTCCTTTGCGAATTGAACTTTTTTTCTTTTTCCTTTCTCGAATGAAATTTGTCTCCAAATGATCTACGTGTATGTTTCCCCGGAAAATCTGCCTGCACCCCTCGATTTATCCTTTTTTTTCATCCAAGCAATGCAAGAACCACAAAACAAATAAATACATAAAACGCCTCCACTAAGCCCCACCCCCTACTTATTCCCTCTCCTTCTCCTAGTTCTCGGTGTCAAATGTAAGGCTTTGTCGAGTCTTAATTCAGCGTAAACTGTTTTCTGGACTTTCTTGGCTGCGACATGTAACACGGCTAGACCTCAGTCATTGCCACCTAGTCACCGACGCGCTCCTGGACGAATGGCAGGCCTACCAAGCGCGCGATTTTAACAGGCTTGACAGGATCCCGCTAGACATCGGAGACGACGTGGTAGCTTCCCTGTCAGCGCTGCGCAACCTCCGACAGCTCAGTTGGGAGGGAAGAGCATGTTCCCCGAAGAAAAGAGGGAGAGGAGAGAAGAGGAGAGGTCAGACTTGTCCAAGCTCTGTCGGGGCGCGGTGCCCTGCGTAGTGGTAGCAGACAGTGGGCATTCGCCCCAGTGCGAGAAACCAGCGGAATTCTACTCGGCGCTGGCGCTGACTAGCAGCCGGGCCGCTGCTCCAAACTCGGCGGGGAGCAGCCACTGGCACCTCCCATCCCCCCCTCCTTCCCTCTCCCCCTGCCCGTTTCTCAGATTAAGTTTGTCGCCAAATTTCGAGTGTGTTTCCACGGAAAAATTATCGTTCCCTTTTTCTTGTGACGTGACCCAGCAGACTTTGTCGAGCTTTAATTCAGCGTACTCGCTTGCGCACTTTCTTGAATACACCAAAGTACTTGGACAGCGATTTCCAATCCAGAGCCCGATCAACTCGCAGCTCTTGCAGGCACGCCAGGACCGACAAGTCAGGCCCGGCGCGGAGGAGGCAGGCGTACAGCACGTCGAGGCTTTCTAGGTTTCCCTCCAATACAAAACCGTCCGAGACCGCACTCTTTTCGTCGACCGGGTGCTGACTGAAAACGAAAAGCTTTTAATAAAAAAAATCTCTTTTTTGCACTCTCTCGTGCCCTTTAAGGCTTGGTTGAGTTTTAATTAAAAAGACATTTTTTTTTTACTTTCCTCTTCTACGCCCCGTTTTTATACTGGAAGGAGGTTTAGTTTCAGCCAGCGCATATTCTTTAATAAACCAAGGCATAGCCTGTTGTTTGGGGCGAGTTTCTGCAGGGCCGATCCAAATGTACGCGGTCTGGCAGCCCACGGCAACCGGTTGTTCATCAGCGGTTACGGCGACGGGCATGTGCATGCCTTTCGCGTGAGCCTGACGGGAATCACGTCCTCCTAAAATCCTCGCTCTCTGTTCTTAGACCGGGGGGGGGGGGCCCCCCCCCCCCCCACGCGTGCAGGAGAGGGGGGAGGGCATACTTACTGGCACAAGCTACAAAAGAGCTACTGCCCCCCGATTATTCACTGCGGATGTCCAGCGAAGAACAACAACCTGGCCCCAATTACGCCTCCTCTGAGCTGACTTCCATCACTGTCGAGGGTGAAGATGCCTGGCTGTGTGCTACCCAGATCTTGAAGGGGCTACCCCTTGGCTGTTTTCTGCGCCAGGCTGTCGACAAAGAAACCTGCGACAACAAGGTGGAGCTTGCGAAAAACAGCTTCTTAGCTCAAAACCTGGCCATGGTCAAGCGCGAAGTGCTCGACTATCAGCCTAATCTGGTCCAAGGGATGCGACGCTCGCTAAATATCGTCTTGGACATGATAAGCTACGCGACTAAAAAGGCTGATGAAATCTCGGGTTGGAACGAGCTAAGGCCCACCCAACTACTGCCGGCCCTGGTTCTAGAGGAATCCAAACATTTGGAAAAGCCTGATCCCGCGACCTGTCGGCCGCTTTCAACCGACAGGTTGAAGTGTCTAGCTTACCTTGGTTTTACGGACCTGCTGGCCATGGCCCTGGTCGATGCGTTCCTGCCGGTCTGGCATCTCATTCGGAAGACTGCGCCGGAGTACAAGGTAAAGCTGAGTGACAAAAATCTCCGTTTTATTGGCTATTGGTGGAACGATGATACCGACCAATATCGGTCGTCAGAAGAAATGAAAAATGCAGTTTGGGCTGGCGGACGCGCTGAAGGCGTTGGTGTTGGCACGGCGGAAACTCCGCTGGAGCTATTGTGTTGGATAGCCGAGAAGATCAAGGACTTGCAGAGGGTGCAACAGGAGCTTCAGGTACTTAAGGTAGAGCGCGAAAACTTTCAATTGTGCATGCAGGCGTTAGCCAACTGCCAAACAAAACCTACGCAAGATTTCGTGGCAGCGGCGGAACATTTCAAACGGCTTGTTGTCAAGAGATCCGGATCGGACAACGCGAGCAGCAGTAAAAGACAGAAAGTTGATTCGTAGCTTGTCTCTCTTTTTTTTTGTTCTACCTTGTAGCTAGTTATTATTAAAGTTGTCGTTACAAATTTAATTGGACTGCTTGTCCGCCGACGGACGGACGGAGCTGCAAGAGCTGCAACTGCGAGGGGGGCGCGCGGCCCTGCTGGCAAATCCAGCTCACGTCGGCTTCGAACAGCTGGAAGCCCGCGGGGAAATCGCGCACTGCTAGCGGTGGCTGTGCTGGCCTGTACTCTGAACGCAGGACGAACCCCAAGACCGGGCCCTGGCCCCCGAGCACCACCACGTCGAGCACGCCGCCGGGCGCCGCGTGGTCCAGGCTCTCATCCAAGTTATCATAGTCCGCCAGCCGCCAGGGCGCCAGCACGGCGGGCTTGAGCAGCGGCAACCACAAGGCGCCGTCCGCCGGGTAACTGCCCAGCACTCCCCGGTGCTGGTTCGTAAACTCGTGCGACGCGTGCAGCGGGCCCCACGACAGCCGGCCCCCCTTGGTTCTCTCGCGCAACCAGCGGCACAGCTTGCCCCTGGCCTTGTAGCGCGCGTCGTCGCCGCGAATGCCTTGGGTTAGCGGCGATAAGGGCGGCAGCACCCAGCCCAGTGAGTCGGCGAGACTGCGCGCTTCGCTAAAACACGGCGGCTGCTTCCGTGCCTGGCTGGCCCAGCCCAGGTACAACGGGTCGCGCACAATCGCGAGCCAGCCGAGCCCCCTGTACTTTCCAGAGCGGATAGTCGTGCCCTTGTTCTCGCGCACGAGCTGCAGCAGCCTCGAGACTTTTTGGGCGCGCTCCACGTCGCGTGCGTCGGCCGGCCCCGACAACCTGCGTACTGTGCTGATTAAGCCTTGCAGCTTGTCCAGCGCGCCGCTGCGGCCGCCGCACGCTACCACCTCGGTCGCCGCCTGCAACAGAGAGTCCAGGCAAGCCGCCGGCGCCAAGATGCCACCAGTGCTTGGCGGACGGCTGGCGTAGCACGGCAGGTCACACTCCAGCTCCAACCGCTTGCCCGCCAGGTAGGCCCACACCTCGGCGTCCCGCCACTCGGGCCGTTGCTGGTACAGAAAAACCGCGTCGACTCCGCCAAACACGCGCGCCAGCCGGCACTGGCAGCACGTCCAGTACTGCCAGCCGCCGCCGTGCCAGCCGCGGATCTCGGGCGTGCCGTAGAACTCGTCCTGTGTGTGCCCCGCCGGGCACTGCAGCTTGAGCTAGGCGCCCCCCGGCACGTCCGTCACTTCTACGACGCGCGTGGTCGTGGCGTGGCAGGCCCAGCGTCTAGTTGACAGTTTCGCGTCCTGGCAGTGCGCCTGGTCGTTGTGCAGCAGCGCCAGCACTTCGCCAACGGTGGTCCTCCATTCGTAATGGCACGTACACAGCAGTGTCAGCTTCTCGTCGCGGCTCTGCGGCGGCGGCGGTGCCGGCTCCCCGGGCAGCGCACTACTACGACTGCGCAGCCAGAGCGGGCCGCACCGCACGGCGTGTTCGTCGAGCGCCAGCGCGCGTGCGGGAGGCGGATTCGTGCCCAGCGCCGCTTCCAGGCGCACCAGCGCCCGCGCCCACACGCCGCCGCACAGAGGGCAGCCCCGGAAGGAGCCCACGTACTCCTTCTGCCGCACACCGCACACGGTGCACCGGAACGACACCGTGTAGTCCGGCGCTGATGGCCACTGCTTCTGCGGCCCCTGCAGAAACTCGACGTACGGCCACGCCTTGGCGCCCCGGCAGCGCTGGAGGGACCACTCTTCCTCGCAGTGCTTGCCGTTGGCTTGCAACAGTTCGGCCGGCGCCGGCCCCCAGTCGCTATTGCACACGTGGCACCACAGCTGCAACCCTTTCTCGAACGGCGGCGTGCTCAGCCACTCGACCGCGGGCGGGAAGCCCTGGCTGCTGCTGCTGCTGCTGCTGTTGTGTGCCGTGGCTTTCTGCCATTCTTCGTGCAGCGCGGCGCGCAGCTTTCCTGCATCGCCACCGCAGTGCACAGAGTACGTGCAACCCCGGAAGTCGTCCACCTGCTGCCAACCACAGTCAGCGCTGCACAGGCGGCACATGCCCCTGACTTGCCAGCCGTCGTGGCTGTACCTGACTTCCTCGAACTCAAAGTCAGGCCAGCTGCCCAGCTGGCAACGCAGCAGCGACCAGCCGGGGCAGTGCGTTTTAGATCCTGCCACGATGTCCTCTGCGCTGTAGACCAGCTGCTGCAGACAGATCAAGCACTTAAAAGTGCAAGGGCTGCGAGGGTCCCCCGCTCACATGCACGAGTGAGGGAGCGAAGCTACCTCGATCCTGGCCGGGCAGCGACAGCGGCAGCTTGTGCGCTGTCAATGCCCTGTCCAGCGCGGACGGCTCAGGTGTCGGCTTTTCCAGCGGCGGTGGCTCTGTTAATTTGCGCTTCTTGGGGCTGGCTTGGCTGTCGGTGGACTTTGAAGACAACTTCTGTCCACCCCCCCCCCCCCAAAGCAGCAAATTCTAGTGCCGCTCACCGAGAGGAGAGGAGAGAGAGAGAGGGAGACAGAGAGGGGGGGGGGCGCTGGGCAGAAGGAGATAACAAAAAGGAGAAGGAGGGAGGGAGTGTGTTTCGCCTTTTTTTCAACTAGGCAGGGGTAGGGGGGAGGGGGGGTGTAAACCATCTTGCTGTTTTCTTTATTTTGGCCGCGTCGTGCCCCCAGACCGCGCCACGGCCAAGGAGTGGTTCACGCGAGCGGCCGCGCAGGGCGACGCCAGGGCCCTTCAGTGGCGAGCCAGACTCTGTAAAAGATAGATTTAGCACTCTTTTTCCGGTGCCATCACATTAGAACGTGTATTTTTTAAATTAGAAAAAGACGACTTTAAAAAAACAACTTCCGAGCAAGCATGTGTGGTGGTTCAACACGCACGCTCTTGCGCACCTTGGGCCCCGCGCGGATCTCCTCCCAACGCCTTAGCTGGTGGCGGGTCGCGAAACGACACCGACCACACTTGAGAAAGTGGGAATGCTCTGGTTCTTGCTTGGCATGACACCCGAAGCATCTTACTGTGTACCACACCATGTGTCTCTCCACTGCGTTTTCTTTTTGTTTTGTTTTGAGACTCTGGTGGTTTTTTTGGGGGGGGGTCAGAAAACAAGCAAACCTGCGCGGCCCCCCCCCCCCCGGGCAAGGGGGAGAGAGAGCCTTTTCCCCTACCCCCCACCCTCCCACTCCTTTCTCATCCGTGCCCAACGAACCCGGCAAAAAAAAGAACAGAAAGCTAGACGGAGAATAAAAATAAGAAAGCTACCGGAGTGTAAAGGTACAAGTCGTCGCCCGGGGCAAGATCAAAAAAAGGCAACGCCAAGATTTGGGATCCAGCAGAAAGAATCAGCAGACACTTGAGTAAAACCAGAAACTTTTATTCATATCACTACTAGTGCTCTGCCTAAAAGACGTCTACATTTCTTCTAGGTCATCCAGTGTTATTTCTCTTGTGTACTTCTTTTTGATGTACTTGGCAAAAAGAATGGCGGTGCGTGCTGCCGTAGGACCTGCAAAAAGAATGCACACACATGCATTAGCAACCAAAAAAAAAAAGAAGTATGCAAGCGAACAAGTTACCAATGTACTGGGCCTTGGCCGGCATCCACCACGACGCAAATTTCTGATTGAAGATCTCGGGCATCAGCGCGTAGTTCCGCGGGTGGTCAGCGCCGCCGAGCGAGTCCGGGATAATATGGTCAATGTGGAACGGGACCTTGCGCACACCACCTTTGTCGAAATAATCGCGGAAGTAGATGCTGCCTCGGTGTGCCAGGACCCAGGCACGCGCCTGTGCCCGCGTCATAAAATGTTTGGTGTTCGTTAGCGGCTTGATAAACCCGAGGTACACGGGCTGTGGCTCAATCTCGTGCGCTGGATGGATCTTGCGCATCTCTGCAATCATTTGATTCAAATACTTCTTGCCATTAGAAGGCGTGATGTCGCCGCCGTCCCAGTCGATCTTCTGTGGACCTGAAGATGCCAGCTGCGGTTTCTCGGGCACAGTGGCGCCGCCAGTCTCAGGCAATGCTGTTGTCTTCAGAGGGCTTGCATCGATGGTGGCTTGTGGCAGAAGTTTGGGACGCTTTGCTCCAGGCTTCTGCAGGGGGTCGAGCTGCTGCTCGCGTCGTTGAAACTGCTCGTGCTCAGGGGCAGGCACTGTCGCGGCCTGGGTGGAGATTGAAGTATGTTTGCTTGTAGCTTCTAGAAGCGACCGCTTCCCCCGTCTAACCGCATGCTTTCTGGTAATCTCGGACGGTGTCAGATGCTTGGGTGACTCGTTATGTAATACCATTGGTAAACCCACCATTGCACTCGACGCTATTGTGGTCATATCTGCTCGCAGATCCTTGCAGCGCGGGTGGTCTAATTGGCTTAGAATAGTCAAAAGCCCTTGCAAGTTTGTGCAAGGCACTCCTCGTCGCACACCTTCCTCTACCTCTTGCACTGGCGCCACCTCACACTCGGCAGCTCGTGCGGTTCGGTATGGAAATACAAAGAACTTCAGTTGAAAACGTTGAGTGCCATTCACCCTCCAAATTTTGTCTTTCATCTGGGACCATTTCACTCTGGCGCAACTTTCAGAACACTCAGTAAAAATTGCAATCGCGTCGGAAATGCACAAGAATCCGTCTGGGCCGCGCCTGATGCTCGCGAAATCGTCTAGTGAGAGTGCCATGAGCAACTTGTTTTCGTCAAAAACGTGCATTGGATCTCCGCTACCACCTGGGACAATTGCTGCCGCGGCTTCGGTGGCGACCGTCGCCACCGGCGAGGGGGCTACGCTGGTCGCTTCCAGCCTGTCCATGTTTAGCCAACTATTGTGGTTGTGGCAGTACGTCTGATAGTGGACGGACAAGAGATTACCAACAAGGTGGCGACAATTTTTTTACACTCCCCCCCCCCCTCCCCTTCCCCCCCCGCCTCCCCCCCCCCCCACACCCCGCCTCTGATACTATTATCTGCAAGAAAAAACATATTGATCGGGAGGGGGGGGGGAGAGGAAGGGGGGGGGGGGGGATTTGCGTCTCTCCCACCAAAAAAAACAAATTGCGATCTAGATTGCACATTGAGTCAACGCGGTCGTGTGTACTGTCTCTCTCCTTCTGTCTTACTTGCGGCATGAGCACGGCTGAGCTCAGGGGGGAGCTGCTCTCCGCGCCGGACATGAATATTCTCACAACAGTGCGAGGCCCAGCCAAACATACGTTCGAGCTGCAGGGTAAGACTCTGGTAGCGACGATCGAACCCGAGTGGTCACTGCTGGTGCAACATACTATTTTTTCTGACAACCTAAACTCACAGACACAGACGGCCCAAGAACAGCACGCCCAGGAACTCTGCAAACGACGCGATGACTTGCACTTGGTGGAGCAAGAGTTGCGGGCACTGGAGCTTAAGCTTCGGGAAGAGCCACCGGATGAAGGATCTCGTGCACCAGAAACCCTGCTGGTAAGCGAGGAGCGAGACTGCACCAGCTTGTTGAAAACCACACCAGACAAATTGCGCGGCTGGAGCAAAAACGCAAACTCATGGTTAGCATCGACAACCCAGCGGTGAGTGCGTCAGTCTCTGTCTGGAAGCTGCCGGAATCAGGCCCCGTGCCGGGGCACTCTGCGTCTCCGCTAATGGCCTGCTCTATGTTGTCAAGGAAAACAGCACTGACCTGTACTGTTTCGATACCGATGACACCAAGGCATCGCCGCCAACTGTCCTCAGCTATTCTGTTTGCCAACCGCCGCTGGAGAATGTCCAAGGCATAGCCTGTTGTTTGGGGCGAGTTTCTGCAGGGCCGATCCAAATGTACGAGGTTTGGCAGCGCTCTGGGCTAAGAAGGACCTAGTAGGACCAGCTAAGGCAGCTTACCGCGACTTAGCCGCGCCTGCCGGCCTAGCAGTCTCGGACGAGCTACTGTTTGTGGTCGATCGCGAGCAACATTGTGTGCGTGCGTTGCTGCAGGGGGGAGAAACTAGCACATCAGGAAAGTGGGTTCGGGAGTGGGGTAAAAGGGGCTCCGGGCCGGGGGAATTTTACAACCCTTGCGCCATAGCGTACGGTAGAGGCCAAGTCTTTGTCGCCGACACAGGAAACAACAGGGTGCAGGTTTTTCTTCCCGACGGAACGTTGGTGACAAAATGGGGCGAGATTTCTCTTCCCGACGGAACGCTGGGAACGAGATTGGACCAGGCTTTTCTTCCCTGCTACGAAACGCTGTTTGCAGATTGGGAACCACCAAAGATAATTCTCTCAACACCACTTGCCATTGCGCTTTGCCGTGACTTGGTCTTTGTGGCTGACTTTCCAGGCGAGGTTCGTATCCGGGCCTTTACGCCCACCGGCGCTTTGGTGTACGCGCGCCCTGAGCAGACAGCGGGATTCAAAAGTCGTTTACCGGCCTTGGCAGCCCATGGTGACAGGCTTTTTATCAGCGGGTATGACGACGGGCATGTGCATGCCTTTCGCGTGCGCCTGAGCGCGAAAACTTTCAATTGTGCATGAAAGCGTTAGCTGATTGCCAGACAAAACCTAAGCAAGATTTCGTGGCAGCGGCGGAGCATTTTAGGCGGCTGGCGGGTAAGAGAGCTGGACCGGACCTCTTGTCGGCCAGCAGTAAAAGACAAAAGCTGTCCGCTTGACATTGGCCGTTGCGCACTTTTTTTTGGTTTTTTTTGGCTGTACCCTGTAGCCAGCCGTTATTAAAACTTGTTGCTAATATAGAAATTAAAAGATTGGTTTTCATTCTGCACCTTGCCGCAAAAAAGGAGCCGGTCGCAAACCTGCTCCAAAGTGTCTGCGCTCTCTGTACACTCGCATTTGCAGTCGAAGCGCGTGGGCTTTCCCCCAACTCCGGCTGACACCGCCCTACGTCTACAGCCAGAAAAGCCTGGAAATGCTGCCTTTTTTGACCGTATCACGCCCTCGGTAAAGGAAGAGCACGATCCCGCGCCAAATGGACCGGCCGCTGCGGGAGCTAGAAGAGAAATCGGACGTTTTCCCGCGGAGAAAAACTGCACATTTTTTTCTTTTTTTTTTTTTTTTGCTTGCGCCAAATGTTTTCGACCCTCCCTTGCGGTGGGGGGCGTGAAGAGCAAGGGGGAACGGGGCGATGAAAGTGAGAGGGAGGGGGGGAGGACGTCTTCCTCACGACGCCTAGTGGGATTTTCTTTTTTTTTTTGGTGCGAGTGGGGTTGGGCGCCAAATTGGCGCCTACGGCTGCCTCCCCGGAAAATTAAGATGCACTGCCTTTTTCGACGGTATTAATGGTATTTATTTTTGTGGACATTTTCAGGGTCGTGTTCGCCGTGCACGGCTGCGTCTAGGCACCAGGCCTGGGGCTTCAAAATCCTCGGCAACGAATCCAGCGCGTCTGGCCTTCGCCTCAGCTAGACGAAAGGGCGCGAGAAATGTAATTCTTTACAAGTACAGCTCTTGTCAAGCTTTTAATAAAAAAAAAACTTTCTTGTAGTCCAGTTCCAACTCACTCACTGTCGTCATCATCGAAAGCTGTGTCTTCGAAGAAATCTTTTCCGGGGGGCAGCTCATGCAGAATCGAGACGGCACTAGCTAGCGGCTTGTCCTTGATCGTAGCATACTCGTGCTCCCAGGCATAAAATACGCGGCAGCCGGCCGGCATCTGCTGGCGCACAAAGTACATGCGGGCCATCGTCTCCCTGTACAAGTCGCGATTGCGGCGCCCACTGATACACGACCGACCCTCTGCGTACTTGGCGTGGCCCGGCGGAAAGCCGTGGTAGGCGTTGCCATGAAACTCATAGGCGCAGTTATGGGCCGCATCGTAGCCATCCAGCAGCAGCTTCGTGGCCGGAACACCAAACTCAGACCCGTGTGGCACGTCGGCGCCGTTCGTAAAGTGCTTGTGCTGGATTCGGCAGCCCAGCGCTTGTTCGAGCCTGTCCCACAGCCTGCACGCGGCGATCGAGCAGCCCGCGGCTGGCTTGGAGATCAAGCCGCGCGCAAACGCGTGTTGTGCGCACAGACTGTTACGGCGCCCTTGGCCGTCCGCATAGCAGGCTTCTATCTTAGAACTGGCAGGGCAATCCCCGCACGGACGTCGTACTTCGTGGCACCCGCGCGCTCTCGCGTGCTGCGCGCACAGACGGTTCTGGCGCCCTTGCTCGTCCGCATAGCAGGCCTCTCTCCTGAAGCCGACAGGGCAGTCTCCGCACTGGTATCGTACCTCGTGGCAGCCGCGCGCTCTCGCGTGCTGCGCGCACAGGCGGTTCCGGCGCCCTTGCTCGTCTGCATAGCAGGCCTCTTTCTTGGAGCCGACCGGGCAGTCTCCGCACTGGTATCGCACCTTGTGGCACCCGCGTGCTCTCGCATGCTGTGCACACAGACGGTTTTGGCGCCCCTGCTCGTCCGAAAAGTGCGCATATCTCTTGGAGCTGGCCGGACAGTCCTCACATGGTCTCAGGACCTTGTGGCAGCCGCGCGCTTGTGCGTGCTGCGCGCACAGACGGTTCTGTCGCCCTTGTTCGTCCAAAAAGGTTGCGTCTTTCTTGGAGCTGGACGGGCAGTCCTCACATGGTCTCAGGACTTTGTGACAACCTCGCTTTCTCGCGTGCTGCGCACACAAGCGTTTTCGGCGCCCTTGCTCGTCGGAAAAGGTAGCGTCTCTCTTGGAGCTGGCCGGGCAGTCTTCGCACGGTCTGAACAGCTGGTGGCAGCCTCGCTCTCTCGCGTGTTGTGCGCACAGGCGGTTCCGTCGACCTTGTTCGTCCGAAAAGTTTGCCTGCCTCTTGGAGCCGACCGGGCAGTCTTCGCACGGCCTGAGCACCTTGTAGCACCCATGTGCCTTCGCGTGCTTGGTACAGCTTGAACCGCCGCTGTTCGGCCCAATGTGAGCCGCTGGCAACGGTCTTGTCGCTTTGCCAGCAGCTTGCACATGCAAACTGCCACCCTGTCCAGCAATGCTTTTCGGCCGGGCTGGCTCGGCTGAAAAGAGCGCCACCTGCACCTAGCTTGAGCTGGTAGTCTCGCCCGCCTTGTACATGATTTATAATATGCATCGATGTCTTGTCTGAGCGCCCTGGCCAGACCTCCGGCGAGGCAGGGACGTCGTCGTCGTTTTTGTGCCGTTGGCGCTTCTGGAGAGTTAGTCCCCGAGGGCTAACAAATGGACGGGGATAGTATAGAAGGAGGGGGGAAGACAACTGAGAGGGAGGGGGAGACAGAGGGAAGGCGGAGGAGAGATGCAGAGGGGGAAGAGAGAGGGAAGGGGGGGGGGGGGGGCGCCGCCCCGCCCTTGCCACTCTCCCCCGCTGCATCCCCAAATCCTTTCTTCCACCCTTTTCTCCCCTGAGCCCAGGGGGGCTCAAGGAGCAAGGGAGGGGGGTGAGAGGAAGACGGAATGAGCTAAACCCCCGTCCGAGAACTACTAGGAGAGAAGGGCGGGGGAAAGCCTGCCGGCCCCCGAATCCATGCACCTCTCTGAGAACGAGCAGCACACCCCTCCCCCCCCCCCCCCCCCCACCTTGTCCGCCCGGGGGGCAAAAGAATTTCGCGCCACTGTAACGTGTACCGCAATATCTGCCGCCCCCCCCCCCCCCCACCTCCTCTCTAGCCCACAGAAAGTTTTTCGGGAAGGAAAGGCGGGCGGGGAGGGAAAGGTTAAAAAAAATTGGTAAAATTTTTTAAAAAAATAAAATTGTCAGCTGACAAGGCAAGCACAAAAAATCCATAATCTTGTAACGACATGAGCGGAAAGGGCGAAAAAAGCATTATTGCCGCACCTGCGACGCCGGCGGAAGGCACAGCGGGGACCGTCCCAAATGACGACGTGTCGCACGTCTTCGATGAAAATGCTCTGTTGATGAGACTCGGGCCGCAACACTTCACAGCGATAAGACGAGCCTTGAATGGGCATTACTTTGCTGTGACGGATGCCATCTGTGAATTTACTGACTGCAAACCCAATTCAGCTAGAATGAAGTGGTCCAGGGTGGCACAACAACTGGAGCAACAAGACAGGAAACCGTCTTCCGTGAAGTACTTCGTTTTTCCGTGCGGCCAGAAGCGGGCCGACGAGACAGGGCCGTCACCAGCGAAAGAAATCAAGGAAGGCGCGCAACGAGGGGTGCCCTGTCTGCAATTCAAGGATCTCTTGACTGTCCTTAGCCGATTCGAACACCCGCGATGTAAGGATTTGCGAGCAGCTATGACCGAAATAGCGTCGCGTGCAATGGTGGGTTTACCAATAGTATTACATGACGAGTCACCCAAGCATTCGACACCGTCATAGATTACCAAAAAGCCTGCGGTTAGACGGGTAAAGCGGTCGCGTCCAGAAACTACCAGCAAGCATAACACAAGCTCCGTCGAGGCCGTGCCCTTGCCCGACCGACGCGAGCAGCAGCCCACCCCCCTGCGAGAGTCGATGGAGAGATTGAGCAAACTAATGTCAATAATAATAACTAACCCTGACCATCCCCATTCTCGAGAGCTCCGTACAGAGTTAATTGCTTTGACATTACGCGCGACGACGGGCAACGCGGTGCTTGCAACCAAGCTTGCGTCGGTTTTAGCTTCGCCACTCGAACAGACATGCAAGACAAGTATAGCCGATCAGCAAGCGCCGTCCACGTTCACCAGCTGTAACCAAAACGACAACAAGGCCGCGGGCTTGCCTGAACAAGAGCAGCAGACCGACCCCCTGCAGGAGCCTGCAACAAAGCGTCCTAAACTTCTGCCACAAACCAACATCGATGCAAGCCCTCCCAAGACAGCAGCATTGCCTGAGACCGCCAAGAAACCGCAGCTGGCATCCCCAGGCCCGCAGGAGATCAATTGGGACGGCAGCGACATCACGCCTTCTAACGGCAAGAAGTACCTGGATCAAATGATTGCAGAGATGCGCAAGATCCATCCAGCGCACGAGATGGAGCCACAGCTCGTGTACCTCGGGTTTATCAAGCCGCTGACCAACACCAAGCATTTTATGACCAGGGCACAGGCGCGTGCCTGGGTCTTTGAACACCGGAAAAGCATTTACTTCCGCGATTATTTCGACAAAGGTGGCGTGCGCAAGGTCCCGTTCCACGTGGATCACATAATCCCGGACTCGCTCGGAGGCGCTGACCACCCGCGGAACTACGCGCTCATGCCTGAAGTTTTCAACCAGAAATTCGCGTCGTGGTGGATGCCGGCCAAGGCCCAGTACATTGGTAACTTGTTCACTTGCATACTTCCTTTTTTTTGTTGGCTGATTGCTAAGTCTGTTTTTGTTTTTGCAGGTCCTACGGCAGCACGCACCGCCATTCTTTTTGCCAAGTACGTCAAAAAGAAGTATACAAGAGAAATATCGTTGGATGACCTAGAGGAAATGTAGACGTATTTTTTTAGGCAGAGCACTAGTAGTGACATGAATAAAAGTTTCTGGTTTTACTCAAGTGTCAGATTCTTTCTGCTGGATCCCAAATCTTGGGATTTCCTTTTTTGATCTTGCCCCCAGGCGACGCTGGAAGAAAAATTCAGGCAAAAGGAAAAATTAATAGTCGTGGGGACGACGGTGTTCTTGTTAACTTGTCTTTGCTTCAACTCTCCTTTCCCCTCCTGCCGAAGGTTGTTGGTGCACATCCTGGAGAGGGGGAGAAGAGATATTAGTCCAGTACTAAACGTGACCCTCCCCCGCCAGTAGCTGGCTTCCACCTCGTCACAAACCTTTTGGTTGGCAGGGCTAGAGAAGAGGAGCCGAAAGAGAAGAGGAGATTTGTTTTCTTTTTGGGGGTGAGTGCACAAAAAAAAACCCTCCCTAACTCCCCTCCCCTCCCCATTCTGCCCGTCCCGTGAAGTACTTCGTTTTCCCGCGTGGCCAAGAACGCGCCGACGAGCGCGGGCCGTCCCCAGCAAAAGAAGTCAAGGAAGGCGCGCGACGGGGGGTGCCCTGACAAGTGAATTTCAGCTGCGCTCGGAGCAGCTCAATGCCGTGCACGACGGCCACGCGGATGCACGAGAAGAAGGAGCAGAGAGGAGAGGGAAGGCGACAAGGAGAAGGGAACTGCAAGGGCGCGCTAAAAAAGTACAATCTACGCTGAATTAAATTTCGACCGTCTTAGGCTTGGCATCCGGGGGCTAGCAAATTGACAGAGAGAGGACAGAGAGAGGGGGGAAGGGGAGGAGAAAGAGAAGGGGGAGGAGGGGGGGGGGGGAGAGGAAGACGGGATGATTCCAATCCCTGTTTGAGAACTGCTAGGAGAGAGAGGGGCGGGGGGAAGATTCTCATGTCCCCCACGCGCTGAAAAAGTACAATTTCTTTAATTAAATGTCGACAGTCTCAGGGGTTTGGCATCCGAGGGCCAGCAAATGAACGGTGGTAGGACAAAGGGAACGGTGAGGAGAGGGGGGGGGGGGGGGGGGGGAAGACGGAATGAGAGCCCAATCCCCATCCGATAACTACTAGGAGAGTGCGGCAGGGGCGCGCTGAAAAAAGTACAATCTACGCTGAATTAAATTTCGACAGAGGGAAGGAAGGAGGAGGAGAGATGGAGAGGCAGAAGAGAGAGGGGCGGGGGGGGGGGGGGGGGGGGGCGCCCCCCCTTAAAGCTTTTCTTCACTCCACCTGCGCCCCCCCCCCCTGAGCCCGGGGGGCTCAAAGAACAGGGGGCAGGGGCGCCGCCCCTTTGCCCCCCCCACCCCCTGCATCCCAAAATCCTTTCTTGCACCCTTCTCCCTTTCCTCCCCTGAGCCCAGGGGGGCTCAAGGAGCAGGGGGAGGGGGAGGAAAGAGGGAGGGGAAGACAGAGGGAAGGGGGAGGGGGGTAAGAGGAAGATGGAATGAGCTAAATCCCCGTCCGAGAACTACTAGGAGAGAGTGGGGCGGGGGAGAGCCTGCCGCCCCCCCCCCCCCCCCCCCATCCGACTCATGCACCTGTCCGAGAACGAGCAGCACACCCCTCCCCCTCGTACACCCGCCTGAGAAGAAGGAGTAGCGGTAAGAGGGAAGGCGGCAAGGAGAGGGAGGGAGGGAGGGGCGCGCTGAAAAAGTACAATCTACGCTGAATTACATTTCGACAGTCTTAGACTTAGCATCCGGGGGGGCTAGCAAATGGACGAAGAGGGGATAGAGGGAGGGGGGAGGAGAGAGGGAGGGGGAAGATAGGGAAAGTGAGAGGGGCGGGGGAAAGCATGCCGGCCCCCCAATCTATGTACTTGTTTGAGAACGAACAGCACACTCCTTCCCCTTGTGCGCCCGTCCGAGAAGAAGGAGCAGCGGTGAGAGAGAAGGCTGCAAGGAGAGGGAGATGGGAAGAGAGAGGTAAGGAAAAAGGACGGGGGCGCGCTAAGAATGTACACAAAAAAATTATTGTCAAGGACCTTGACAAGAGTTTAATCCTGGCACTGAGAACTAGGTGAGGGAGAGGGAAGAGGGAGGGGGGAGAGGCACGACCCTGTGCTTAGCTCCGGCCGGGGGGCGAGCCAGACCGTGGCTTCTCAACCTGCCCTACGACATCCGCGCGGTCGCGCATTCGGTACTTGCAAACGGCGAGGGGGAGAGAACGGGGGAGGGAGGGGGGGGGGGGGGGGACGTCTTCTTTCACTGCGGCGTCTTGCGCCAAGTGGATCTTTTTTCTTTTGCTTGTGAGAAAAAAAAAGTGCAAATGCAGACTACTATTCGGCACGAGGCAACTTGTCTGTCATTGCAGGGCGGCCAGACAAAGAAGCTAGGCGACACAGTCGTCGCAGCGCCGCTAGACGGTCAACGCGTGTACGAGAAACAGCAGCGGCGAGCGGGTGTAGAGGCCGAGCTAGACCCCGAGTTCGAGGCGAAGCGACGCGCCGCCTCTGAGGCCATGTGCGCTGGCTTGCCTGTAGGCGAGTTGCCCCGCTGGCTATCCGACAAAGAAGCAGAATCGATGCCCGTCCTAACCTATTATCCAGGCCCAACTGACGCGAGTGGGCCCCGCGGAACAGCAGTCAAAGCGCCAAAGTATCCTTGGGAAAAAACAAGAAACAAGCAAGAAAAAATGTAATAAAAAAAGTCTCGACATGGCGCCGCGGTCGTCGGCTGAGCCACTGCGCCGTCGAACCTAGTCTACCACATTTTTTAAATAAAAAATGTTTCTCTCATTTTTCCGATACCAGGGTTTCATCTCTCCCAAAACTCTTGCCTTTTCCTTTGTCGCTGCCATTAGCTGCACAAAGTTCTGTGGCTCGCGAGGTAGCAATTGGCCGGCATAATTAACGATGGTCGTCTTAATCTGTCTGTCAAACGAATAAATCTTGGCCACCTGACTCCCATAATAAAAACCTCCCTTGCAGAACTTTGGTCCCCCAAACTCTTTTGTCCTTCTTCAACCAACGCCGCTCTGACCAGGCCAGGGCCTTACCCACATCCTGGCAGGTGCCCTACCCTCGTTCCAAGCAAAGGCTGAGCAGACACTGAGCTGTGGCGTCGCCTTGCTCGGCCGCTCGCGTGTACCACCGGACGGCGACCGCCTCGTCACGGATCACGCCCGTGCCGCACTGGTAGCAGAGGCCGAGCCGGTACTGAGCGCTGGAGTTGCCTTGCTCGGCCGCCCGCGTGTACCACCGGACGGCAACCGCCTCGTCTCGGGTCACGCCCGTGACCTGCGTGTAGCAGCAGCCGAGCCGGTACTGAGCTTCAGCGTGGCCTTGCTCGGCCGCCTGCGTGTACCATCTGGCGGCGACTGCCTTGTCCCGGCCCACGCCCGTGCCCAGGTCGTAGCAGCAGCCGAGCCGGCACTGAGCTTCGGCGTCGCCTTTCTCGGCCACCCGCGTGAACCACCGGACGGCAACCACCTTGTCACTGGTCACGCCCGTGCCCTGCGTGTAGCAGCAGCCAAGCCGGCGCTGAGCCATCGAGTCGCCTTGCTCGGCCGCCAGTGTGTACTACTGGACGGCAGCCTCCTTGTCACTGGTCACGCCCGTGCCGTCCTCGTAGCAGAGGCCGAGCTCATACTGAGCGCTGGCGTCGCCTTGCTCGGCCGCCCGCGTGTACCACCGGACGGCGACCGCCTCGTCTCGGGTCACGCCCATGCCCTGCGTGTAGCAGAGGCCAAGCTCATACTGAGCTTCGGCGCGGCCTTGCTCGGCCGCTCGCGTGTACCATCGGACGGCAACCGCCTTGTCCCGGGCCACGCCCAAACCCAGGTCGTAGCACCAACCGAGCTGGTACTGAGATTTGGAGTGGCCTTCTTCAGCCGATTTGGTATACCAAACGACCGCTTGCGCATGATCCTGGCTCACCCCTTTTCCGTAGTCATAACAACAAGCTAGCGCAAACTGTGCCTCTGCGCACCCTTGCTCGGCCGCCCGCGTGTACCACTGGACGGCAACCGCCTTGTCACGGGTCACGCCCGTGCCCTCCTCGTAGCAACAGCCCAGCCGGTACTGAGCGCTGGCGTCGCCCTGCTCGGCCGCCCGCGTGTACCGCTCAAATGCCTTGGCATCGGAATCGTCGGATGGGTTGCTCACGTAGTCGGTTGGGTCTTTAAGGTCTGTCGCTTCGCTAGGAACACCCGCCAGCGAGAGCGTGCCCAAGATGTCCGGCCAGGCCTCGGAATCGTCAGAGGGGCTTCCTGGAGCCTCGTCGTCTTTCCCCTCCCCTAAGAAGCACAGACCTAAGGCGGCCGTGCCGCCAAAGTCAGCTACCTGGAAAGAACTGCCAAAGTCTCCCCACCCGGGCGGTTCTGTTGCTGCGGCCGCCGTCCATGTTGCTATTGTCGGGAAGTCAAGGGGCTCGAGTGCGCTACTAGCACATCCGTCGCGCAGCTGGCGCAGGACGTCACGCAGCAGCAACGCCAGATCAGGTTCTAGTGCGGGCTTGGCACTAGTAATCAGGAACTTGAGGTCGTCTTCTGTTAGACGCAGCAGGCCCGCACGATCACGGTATTGCAAGATTCCCAACACGCGGGTCAGCGCCGGCTCCGACACGCCCTGGGCCTCTAGCTGTGTGCGCAACCAGCGCTGGGCCTCTGCTCGTGCAGTCCCTCCCGCGCCGTCGCCGCTGGTCTTTGGTCTGGCTGCTATCATTTTTTACAATTTTTCTCTCCCCTCCTCCCCTCGGCCTTCCCCTCTTTTTCTTCTGTTCGCCCCCCCCCCCAGCTCGGGGGGGGGGGGGGGGGGATGGAATAGAGAGGAGAGAGAGAGAGAGAGAGAAGAAGAGGCAGGGGAAGGGGGGGCGCTTCGCCGGTGTACAAGAAAAATCACGCGAAAAAAATTACTGACAAAATTTTAATTTTGGCACTGAGAACTAAGAGAAGGAGAGGGAAGGGGCGGGGGGGAGATCAGGCACGATCTGTCTTGCCTCCCCCCCCCCCGTCTGATAGCGTGTACAGGGAGGGGCGGGGTGTGCTCTCTCTTCTCCTCCTTCGTCCCTTGTTTGCGCGTGCAAACGCGTTCCCAACGAAATTTTCTTTTCCACTTTTCATATTCTTCCTATTTCCGCAGATTTTGCGCACCGAGCTCCAGCACGAACCCACAGCGGATGGATGGGCGGTGGTCAATGTGCTAGGAGGACAAGGGCCTCACTACCCCCCCCCCCCCCGACGGGCGTCCTGTCCGTGCCATGGTTCGGCCACCGTGCACAAGGTCAGAAAATATGAAAAGAGGAAAAGAAATTTTTTTTGCCCGACAACAAAGGACGGGGGAAAGAAGGGGAGGGGGGGGGGAGAGGAAAGGGGGAAGAGGAAGGGGCGCGCTAAGAAAGTGCAAGAAAAATCACGCTGAATTAAAACTCGACAAAGCATCACACTTGACACTTGCAACGGCACCCTCGGGCTGCCGCAGCATCCGGCACACACGCAAAAAAAGGGGCAGACTATTTTAAGGCTTGATAGGCTAAAGAAAAAAAGCAGTCGGTGGAAAAAAAAGCAGGGGAACGCAAACAGGAGAGCGGCCATGGACTCCGGTGCCGGAGACCAGTTGTTTGAAGCTAGTTACACAGACGCGAACGTCGTGGCCTGGTGCAAGGGGAAACTATGCGCTGCGGTGGCCGACGCGATGAAAAGCCTGGCGCCCGAAGTTGCGCAACAGCAGGCCACCGTTGAACGCTTAGAACAAAAGAGCGAACAGCGCTGGCGGAGCTGAAAGAAAGAGAGTTCGAGGTTACGTTCACTGTGCAGAAGCGGGCCAGGGTTTGTGTGAAGCCGATTGCCAGCCAGGCCCCCGAGACCGTTCAAAAATATAACGAACACGCGGAGGACGCTGGCTCGCACGAGCCGGATTCTGCCCCGGGCTCTGAAATGAATTAAATTAGCAAAAGAGCTTGTTTAAATCATTCCGCATTGGATTGAAATCTAGGAAGGCAACCCCCCCCCCCAGAGACCGGCAGGCAGCTGGGAGAGAGAAAGGGCAGCACGCGACACATCTCCCTCCCTTTCTCAGAGCGGGGGACAAAAATAAGTAAACTTTTTTTGGAGCCCACCGATTGGGGGGGGGGCGCCCCCCCCCCCTACCACTTTCTTTATTCCTTCCCTCTGAGCCCCCTGAGCCCGGGGGGCTCAAGGAGCAGGGGAAGGGGGAATCGGGAGCGGGAGGGAAGGGGGAGGGTAGGGGCGTTAAGAGAGTGCGAAAAAGAATGCGCTGAATTAAAGCTCGAAGGTCGTACACTTGGGCACTGAAAACTAGGAGCGTAGCACCGTGCTCCAGCACGACCCTGCGGCGGATGGACGGGCGGTGGTCAATGTGCTAGTAGGACAAGGGCCTCACTACCCCAACGGCGTCCCGCCCGTGCCATGGCTCGGCCACCGTGCGCAAGATCCGCGGAAATATGAAAAGAGGAAAAAAAAAAATTTTTTGCCCAATAACAAAGGGAACAGACAGTGGAAGAAGGGAGGGAGGGGAAAAGAAGGGGGCGGGATGTGCTCCTCCCCGCCCCCCCCCCCCCTCACTGTCTGAGAATCGGGAGGGAAGGGGGAAAGGCGCCCGTCATAGGGGCCGGGGGGGATTAGTGGAGGCGTTGCATGTATTTATTTGTTTATAGCTTCTGCGTCATTCATCCTCCCCCCTTTCCCTCCTCTGCTCTGTTCGCGTGCCAAGAGAGTGCGAAAAAGAATACGCTTGAATTAAAGCTCGACCGTCTTACGTTGGGGGGCACTGGGAACTAGGAGCGGAGCACCGTGCTCCAGTACGACCCTGTGGCGGATGGATGGGCGGTGGTCATGTGCTAGGAGAACAAGAGCCTCACTACCCCGACGGCGTCCTGTCCGTGCCATGGCTCAGCCACCGTGCGCAAGATCCGCGGAAATATGAAAAAAGGAAAGAAAATTTTCTGAATTGGTGGCCTTTATCACTCATGCTCAAAAGCTGGTGATATCTGAGAAGAAGAAGGCGAAAGAGAATGAGGAGTTCGAGAAGACGATGAGACTGGAAAGAATGAAAGCAAAAGTGAGTGGTGCAAAGACACACCCTCCGACATATTTGACCCCACCAGCTCCTGCCCCACCAGCCCCTGCACCCTCGGGCTCAACTACGGTGGTGGTCACAAACACGGAGAAGAAGGACAGACAGAACATCATAAATGCCTTCAAGGGGAAGAAAGGAGGAGTGGCAAGTCTCATGCTATATGCCAAGACGAGCTCAGACAAAGACTCTGATGCTTCGCTTTTGAGCAAGCTCAAAGAGATCAATGCCTGCATGAAGGCTTTTCCTTGCGACGAAACGCAGGAATACGAGGCCCTTGTTACTGTTTTTGACCAATCTCTAGTCTCGGAAGGGATTTGATCTGACACAGAACAAGTTTTTGAGAAAGAAGGAGGAGATTAAGAGAAACAATGCAACAGGCCTAGACGCTCAGTGTGAACTGGCGGTGGCCACACTCATTTCATATTTTCAATCTCATGGATACCAGCATCTCTGCACTGGTACTCTCATAGGATTTGAAATCTTTGAGACAGTGGCGATGAGTTTGAGGAGTGCTGTTGGCTTGGCGGCGACCCTTACGGAGGTAGTTTCCTCCTATGGGCTATTCTATGGCCGCAAGTCGATCATCCTCTATTTCTTTTCGGCGTTACACACAGTTAACCCGAGTAAGCTTACTCAGCTCATACAACAATGCTCGACGTTTAGCTCAGTGAAGTTCAAGAACTTCCTCGAGACACACGTGTTCGAAAATACGGTTCAAAGCGTTGCTCCGTCAGCACTGTTTCAAGAAGTGATGAGTGCATGCTCAAACATGGACTCGCTCACGGTGGCACATACGGCACAGGCAGGCGGTGTACCTGTTGGCGCACAAGGCACGTACACAAACAGAGTTGCCGGTTGGAAGAGACAGAGAGAGCCAGACCTGAAGACCGCATGTTGGAGGTGGTTCGTGGGCTTGCAGTGTAAGGCACAGATGGAGAACAGAGACTGCTCTTTCAATCATGATAGGCAGAACCCAACAGCAAGGACAAATTTTCTGAGCAGGACGGAAGGCAAGGAACCGGGCCTTTTCAATATGCTTCAGATTGCCGCTGTGAACGAAGGTTGGTATGCCAATATGTGTGATGATGAGGAGTTACGAGAGGCAATCATTACCTACATGAAGAGGATGAAGGAGAAGAAGGAGGAAAGGGAGAGACAAAAGAACTTAAAGGCCTCTCAAAGAGGACGAGAAGGAGGAGCAGGAGCAGGAGGACGAGGAGGAGGAGGAGGAGGACGAGGACGAGGAACATGGAGAGGAGCCTCGAGGTGGCAGGGAACCCCTCAGAGAGGAAGAGGAGGAGGTCGGGGATATACCCCTTATGGAGGGAGAGCTGTTCGAGCTCCAGCCCCCGCACCCAGAGGAGGAGGAGGCTCGTGGGCAAGCTCCAACCCAAATTTCGGTCGAGCTCAGGCCTACAACACTGCCTCGGAGACCGATACGTCATCCTACCCGGACACTACTCAAGGTAATCGTTTCGAGGTGGTGGAATGACTGGAGGGGGAAGAAGAGAGGAAGGAGAAGACTGTGAAGTTTAACCCTAAAGTCACAGTGCTTTCTAATGCTGTTGTGCAGACTGGGCCAACGCTTCCTCTATGTGAAAACAAAGATGTGGGTACACAGAGACTGCAGTCCCAAGGTAGTCTCATACCCGTTCATACAGCACGGTTACCAATGATAACTGATGCAAATAGGAAGGCGAGACTTGCGATGGAGGCGAGGAGGCCAATGGCAGACGTATCGCCTCGGCCAAGCAAACAATTACGAACAGAATCAATGTCTACGGTCGCGGTGGGTGGCGAGCAAAAAGACAATGTGTGTACTCAAGTACCACAAGACAATGTCGCTCAAATAGTAAACGCACCAGTACCGCAGAATAATAAAAATTTTAATGAGGTGAAGCAGGAGGAGAAGAAGGAGGAGTTGAAAAACTTAGAGACAAGACTCCAAAATTTGGAACGTAAAGTTCTTGTTCTCGCAGCCAATATACACAGGCCCGATGCTCTGTGTTATACGGAACTTTATTGTGAAACATTGAAGACAATATTAAAAGTTGGTAATGATACGATGGCGAATATTAATATTGTCGGCCGGAAGTTTTTAAATCGATACCGGGACTGGGTGGACGGAAATATGAAAAAGTCAACGGGCACTCTCAAAGGAGTGAGCAGCCGGACGGATATCACGGGAATCATCACACTGACCTTTAAATTGAAATCCGCACGAGTATACCGTATGGACCTCTATGTCGTCCCCGGTTACCACGGGTCAATATTACTATCGTATGACCAATTGGCTACGATGGGGGCTGTGATTGATTGCGCCGCACGGCGAGTGATATATGGAGTAAAAAGAGGAGAAGAGAACGATATTGATCCCTTCAACGCTACTGACTCTTATGAGGCTTATGAGCTGAGTCTAGCGACGGATCACAAAAAGATGGCCATCGCACATGAGGCACTTGAGGTGTACGTTCACCCCCATGTCGTAAGACCGGATGAACTGTCCTGGACCGACAATTGGGAATCCCAAGTGTGCACTGTCACAGTTCCGACATGCCATTGGGACAAAAAGTCTATTGATGACTTAATCGAGAAGCGAAAGGAGGAGATTATTGTGTCGCACAAAGAAGCCAGTCGTTGGCGAGATTCGCGGAAGGAGTAGGAACAGATGTCCATATTACTAACGGATACTGTTTCCATGCGAAAGTAGGAGAAGAAAAAAGGGAGGAGTTTGTACCAAGGAGAACGGGGCGAATCCCGGATACTCCACCAGAAACTATTAAAAGTTTTATTACTGATTTCTGGGGTGACGAGCCCACGTGGCCGCGTTCACTGTCTGAAGTGAAGAAATGCTTACGGACTTTATTCGAAAATAATAAGCCGTATACTATTATCCTGCCATATAATGAGAAGGCGATATGGGCGCAGGAAATAAGGGACCGGCTTATTGATCATCCTATACCGGTACCCTCTCGCAAGCAACAGCTAGTGGTGGCTTGTCGTATGGGAACTCGTGAGCAGAGCAGTGCATACAAGCGGAAGCTCAGAGACCTCGACAAGTTGAAATTGATACCGCAAGC